>CM076584.1:1051571799-1051769972 GCA_034641835.2 Pinus albicaulis | reverse complement strand
TATTGAAAGATAGAAATGAATACAAAGGTGATCAGAATGATGGCACCTTGGCTTGCACTAGGAAAGCGTAGAAATACTCTCAGATTATGACCCGGAATGGCTGCTAACTCAAGACTGCATAATCTCCAGTGCTGCTGGTGCTGGTGCTGCTACTGCTGGAATGAAAAGCTGATTCGGGGTTGTTCCCCTCTTTGGAAAATTATGAAATTCTGGAAATGGCCTCTCCACACAAAACCTAGAAAAGCCCAGAGAGCTTTCTGAAATTGACTGACCCTCGAAAATACCTCCCTTGAGGCACTACACTATCCCCAAAGGAGAAACGCTGCCCCTGAGTGCTCTGATGCAAATGATGGCCTCCAACTCTATGAAAATGCTAGAATATGGAAGGGTTGATCCCTCTGCAACTCCTCCAGGCAAAATCCTATGATAAACCCTCAATTCGGAACTCCCTCTATCCAAGATTGCGTCCTCCCTCTCACTGACTGCACTGTCTCTTCCAAAGAATGCTCCCAACTACGGATGCTGCTATTCTCTTTGGAAAAACAAGATGGAACTCCTCACCCGAGCAAGCACTCGAAGTCTCCCGGGGCTAAGGTTGGGATCTCCGCACGGAGACACTCAGTGTACTGAATAGTTCATGCAGACTTTGCTAAACAGCAAGCGTGCTCAATGTCAAAAGACAAATATCAAAGATGCATAATAAGAATGAATCCAAATGAAGAGACCCCCTCCCTTTTATGCTTGGAGAGCCTTGCTCTCACCCTAGGCCCCACTAATAACTCCGCTGTCCCATGGAGCCACGTTGTCCATATTTCTCTGCGCTGGCTTGGTCCCACCCTGCCCATGCTATCCCTTTTCCTGCGCTGCCACTTGGCCTCTAGGCCCCACGCTACCAATTAATCATGCTCCTCAAGTGACTTTAGGAAATACTCTTTATCCTAAGTGTGAGTAAGTGTCCCCTTCACCCACTTTATTTCTAACTTAACTTATTAAAGTAAAAGTAATCAAAATTAATATTTCCAATTAGCTATTGCTAATTGGGAATATTACAATCCTCCCCGAAAAAACGTTGCTTGTCCTCAAGCAACTGCAATGATGGATGCTGCAGTATCTTCTCATTCTCCTAGGTGGCATTCTCATCTGGTAGATTCCTCCATCTCACCAGGTACTCCTTGACTGTCCTACTCCGCAGCTGCCTCTCCCTAGTGTCAATAATGGCCTCCGGTTGTAGTACCAGATGCCCCTCATCGTCTGTGGGTGGAAGCTCCTCCATCGCAATCACCTGCTGTCCTAGTGCCTTCTTTAGGCATGACACATGAAAAATGTTATGAATCCGGCTGTCGGTTGGCAACTCCAACTCCTAAGAAACCTCCCCAACTCTGTGTGTCACCCTGTATGGCCCATAAAAATGGGCTTGAGCTTTTTGGCCCCCTTCTGTTTCAGCGTGGATTGCCGATATGGCTGCAACCGTAGGTAGACCAAGTCCCCCACCTTGAACTGTCTCTCAATCCTTCCCCTGTCGGCATACAGTTTCTGCTGATTCTGTGCTGAAGCTATGTTGTCCTTGAGAGCTCAAAGTATGTCCTAGCTCTCTTGGACCCAATCCTTGGCCCTAGGGGCCTTGCTAGCTCCAAACATCATGTCAGCAAAAGATAAAGCACGATACCCATATAAAGCATAAAATGGTGACATACTGATGGACATTTGATAAGTGGTGTTGTAATAGTAATCCCCCAAGTGCAGCCACCGTAACCATGCCTTCTGCTGCCTGCTAACATAGTTACGCAAGTAACCTTCCAGCCACTTGTTCACTATCTCTGTCTGCTTGTCTGTCTGTGGGTGGTAACTAGTACTCGGAGTCAACTTAGTGCCCACCAAACAGAAAAGCTCCTGCCAAAACCTGCTCATGAAGCGGCTATCCCTATCACTGACAATGGTCCTTGGAAGACCATGCAATCTGAAGACATCCCTGAAAAATAATTCCGCCACCTGTGATGCCGTGTGACGTGCTGATATGGTGAAGAAGTGTGCATATTCTGTTAGCCGATCAACATCCACAAATATGCAATCCTTGCCCTGTACAGTGGGCAACCCTGTGATGAAATCCATCGAAATGCTCTCCCATTTCCCCTCAGGTATGGGAAGAGGCTGCAGTAACCCGGCTGGATGGTTCATCTCCCTCTTGTTGCACTGGCAAACTTCGCACTCCCTGACATGTCGGAGTACGTCCTCCTCGAGGCCCTTCTATGAGAACCTCTCTTTGATGGCCCGATAGGTCTTGGTGAACCCCTGGTGGCCTGATAACGGTGAGTCATGCGAGGCGTGCAATATCTTCTCCTTGAGCTTGGAGCTCTCAGTCAAGAACATCCTGTCCCTGTAGTAGATTACCTCATCCATCACTTGGTACCTGTCATCTATAACTTGCCCACCCAAAACCTCACAGGCAAAACAGTCCTTGGAGTACTCTACTAGAAGTTGAGCCCTCCAATCTGTCTCCAAAATCATCAAGGACAACGCTGCTGGTCTGCATGAAAGTGCATCTGCCACAACGTTGTTCTTCCCCTTGACATACTCGATGTCAAAGTCATACACCTGGATCTTGCTGACCCACTTCTGCTGCCTCTCCTGCAAATGTTTTTGCTCTATAAAGAATCTGAGGCTATTGTGATCCGTCCTCACCCTGAATCTGTTCCCTACCAGGAACTGCCGAAACTTGGCCAATGCATGCATGATGGCCAACATCTCCTTGTCGTATATAGCATACAACCTCTCATGTAGCAATAGCTTCCCGCTCTCGAAAGCTATGGGATGGTCCCCCTACATCAAAACTGTGCATATCCCCTCTCCTGATGCATCACACTCCAAGACAAAGGGCTGTGTAAAATCTGGCAATGCTAACATTATACAGCTGCTCATCACCTCCTTGAGCTTGTCAAAAGCCCTCTACACTGTATCCGTCCAACTGAATGCCCCCTTTTTGGTCAGGTCTGTAAGGGGTGTAGCAAGTTGGGAAAATCCCTTGACGAACTTCCAGTAGTAGGTGCAAATCCCCACAAATCCCTGAAGTTCCGTCACATTCTTCGGCTCTGGCCAATCCCTGATGGCCCTGATCTTCTCCTCGTGGACCTTCACTCCATCCACCTTAATGATGTGCCCCAAGTAGAGCATCTCGGTCAGCCCAAACTCGCATTTGGGGAGCTTAGCATAAAACTGATGCTCTTCCAAAATGCACAATACAACCTCTATATGTTGAAGGTGCCCCTCCCATGTCCTGCTAAAGATCAAAATGTCGTCAAAAACACTAATACACACTTCCTCAAATGAATGCGGAAGATGTGATTCATGCATGACTGAAAAGTGGCCGGGGCATTGGTTAGCCCAAAGGGCATCACCAAAAACTCAAAATGGCCATAATGACACCGAAAAGCGGTCTTGGGAATGTCTTGTTCCCTCATGCGAATCTGATGGTACCCGAATCTCAAATCAATCTTGGAGAAGAACTTGGACCCCCTCAGCTCATCCATCAACTCATCGATCCGTGGGATGGGGTACCAGTTCTTCATGGTCTTCTTGTTCAGGGCCCTATAATCGATGCACATCCTCAACGTGTCGTCCTTCTTCTTCACCATCACTACTGAAGAAGCAAAGGGGCTAGTGCTAGGACGGATGTGTCCAAGAGCTAAGAGCTCATGGATAGCCCTCTCAATCTCATCCCGATAGGCTTTGGGATGCCTATAGGGTGTAGTGATGATAGCCTGGATGCTTTGCTCCAGCTCAATAGTATGCTCAAACTCCCTATCTGGTGGCTGCCCTGGTGGTATCTCTCCAAAAACCGTGGCATACCTGTCTAGAATGGACTGTACATTTGGGTGCACGGCCTGTCCTGTAGAGCCTACTCTGAAACACGCAACTCCACTGCCCACTCTATGTCTCCCTTTTGGAAATCTGCCTCCATCCAATGGGCTGAAACTGTTTGCAGTGGGTAGGTGTGCATACCCCGAATCTTCTCATGCCTCCCAGTCTTCTTATCCGTCCACTCCATCTCCAAGGTCTCCCAATCAGTGGTGACCTTCCCCAGCGTGATCAGCCATTGTACCCCCAGTATCACGTTGGTGTCCGGGATGTCCACCACGAAGAAGTGATCTGTCAGGGTGTATGTCCTCATAGTCACAGCCAAAGCTGGCACATACCTGGCACACTGCATGGTCCGGTCACCTGGAACCAGTACCAAAAACCCATCAAAGCTCTCCGTTGGTATGCCTCTCCGCTCTACCAGTTGGGCATCAATGAAATTGTGGGTGGCTCCACTGTCTACTAATACTGAGACACGTTGCCCCCGCACTGTGCCTCGGACACACAAAGTCAAGTATTTGGGAAGTCCCCGCAAAGATGCAAGGGATCCCCAGTAGGTGCAAAAGCTGCCCCTCCGGCTCCTGGTGGTGGAGGTGGCAGGTGATCCCCTCTCTGCACTATCCTGCTGCCTCCTGCCTCTATCTCTTCGTCCTCCTCCTCCTCCCTGCTACTGTCGGAGAAGACCTCAATGTAATGTGCTTTCCTTGCAGCACAATGGTGTCCGGGTGCCCAAGGCTCCTGGCATGTGAAGTGTAGCCTGTTCTACCTCAGATCTCTCCTAGTATCATCATCCAGAGGCCCTCTGTCCTGGTTCCCCTTTGGAGGTGGAACCCTCATGTCCTTCCCCTTCGGCTGAAATGCCAGTCTCTAGGAAAAAGGAGCTCTAGTCCAGGGTAATGCATCCTACAAGTCCCTCATCCTCCCAACTGCATCATGGAGTGTAGCTGGCCTCGTCGACCTGACTAACCCTCGAAGAGGCTCTGCCAATCCATCGATGAACATATAGATCATCCAAGCTTTGGATAAATTAGGCACCATCACGGAAAGTCTCAAGAACTCAGAGATATAAGTATCTGGACTTCCGATCGGCTTGAGCTTGGTCAGCTCAACAAAGTGCTCCTCTGGATCCCTCTAGTCAAACCGCTCTATCACCCTCCGTGTAAACTCGGCATATGTTGTCACTCCTGAGTGCCCCAACGTAGGCATCCCGTGAAACCACCAATCATGGGCCTCACCATCCAAGTGTAGTGCTGCCACCTTGATGGCCTCTGTCTCTGCCATCTGATTAAGCTGGAAATATATATCCAACTTTTCCACCCAAGCCTTCGCCGAACTCTTGGCTGATCCATCAAAGGTCAATAGGTAGAATCTGCCTACGATGCGTTGCATATCCCCATCATGTGAATGCCTGTTCCCCCTATGATGGTTGCAGGGTCTACTGTCCCGCTTGAGCTGCACAAAGTCATGGAACGTGAGGGCATCTCTGAACTCCTGACCATAGGACTTATACTCAGCAAAATAATCTCCCATGTGGGCCGACTCCTGCTCTTGTTGTGCTCCTACCCCAATGTCTGCGGCAAGGAATGTAGGCATCGTGGAAAGTGGAGGTGTGTGTGATGCCATCTGTTGTGCTGTGATGTGCTCCTGAAAATGATGGGATGTGCTCGAGCCCTCTCCAATATAGAAACCCTTTGGGGTCTCACGCTGTCTAGACTCTGCCGTGAATCTATGCCCCATCTCCTCTATCCGTCTCGACAAATCCTGCACTGATTTGAGGAGAAGTTCCCCAAACTCCTTCTTGGCATTTCTTTCATCCGCCATTGGTTCCTCTTCCTCTGCGTCCACTACTGGAACGTTGTCACCTCTCTCGAAAGGGAGCTCTAACCTTCGCTCTTGATCTTTATACTTTCTTCCCCGGTAGGCGATGTAGGGTTTTTCTGCTGGTGTCATAGACAGTCTGCTCCACAGGATGAGCCAATTCTATGAGCTCTGACACCACTGTAATATTCCAAGTAGAAATAAACAACAATATAAAGCACATAAACAAAGACAAACAGCAACTAGAGAGATATCACATGAACAATAACCAATATGGAGAACGCTGAGCCATTTTACTAGTACTAAAAGATAGAAATGAGTACAAAGGTGATCAGAATGATGGCACCTTGGCTTGCACTAGGCAAGCGTAGAAATACTCTCAGATTATGACCCAGAATGGCTGCTAACTCAAGACTACGTAATCTGCAGTGCTGTTGGTGTTGCTGTTGCTACTGCTGGAATGAAAAGCTTATTCGGGGCTGTTCCCCTCCTCAAAAAATTATGAAATTCTGGAAATGGCCTCTCCACACAAAACCCAGAAAAGCCCAAAGAGCTTTCTGAAAATGGCCGACCCTCGAAAATACCTCCCTTGAGGCACTACGCTATCCCCAAAGGAGAAACGCTGCCCCTGAGTGCTCTGATGCAAATGATGGCCTCCAACTCTGTGAAAATGCTAGAATATGGAAGGGTTGATCCCTCTCCAACTCCCCCGGGCAAAATCCCATGATACACCCTCAATTCGGAACTCCCTCTATCCAAGACTGCGTCCTCCCTCTCACTGAATGCGCTGTCTCTTCCAAAGAATGCTCCCAACTATGGATGCTGCTATTCTCTTCGGCAAAACAAGATGGAAATCCTCACCCGAGAAAGCACTCGAAGTCTCCCAGGCCTGAGGTTGGGATCTCTGCACGGAGACACCTGGTGTACTGAACAGTACGTGCAGACTTTGCTAAACAGCAAGCGTGCTCAATGTCAAAAGACAAATATCAAAGATGCATAATCAGAATGAATCCAAATGAAGAGACCCCCTCCCTTTTATGCTTGGAGAGCCTTGCTCTCACCCTAGGCCCCACCAGTAACTGCGTTGTCCCTTGGAGCCACACTGTCCATCTTTCTCTGCGCTGGCTTGGTCCCACACTGCCCACACTGTCCCTTTTCCTGCGCTGCCACTTGGCCTCTAGGCCCCACACTGCCAATTAATCATGCTCCTCAAGTGACTTTAGGAAATAATCTTTATCCTAAGTGTGAGTAAGTGTCCCCTTCACCCACTTTATTTCTAACTTAACTTATTAAAGTAAAGGTAATCAAAATTAATATTTCCAATTAGCTATTGCTAATTGGGAATATTACAGCAAATCTGCACATTCTAGGAAGGAGTGCGAGTAGCAGAGCAGGAAACCGAGCAGGAAAGGGATAAAATTCCTGTTTATTTTCCTATATTTGAGATTCGCGGAAACAACCTCTATGGGACATAGGTACTGTAACTCTCCCAACAGTTGTTGCAACTCCCCTGGTATGTCGATGTTGTGACTCTTGAGAATGAGCTGCTATAACTCTCTGCTTAATTGTAGTTGCTACATATCTGAGCTGCTGCTACTACAACGCTAGGTTGTTGTCACCATTTCTAAAACTCCCCATTGTTGCGACTTTTAACTTTTTGTAACTGCAACTATTATCTCAACATTGCTGCATCTATCACCTCTTTGATGCAACAACTCTCACTGTTGTTGCAACTCACACCATATCGCTATTGCTATAACTTACTCAAGATTGTTGTTGCAACACTAAGGAAGTGCGTTGTAACTCCACGCTAGTTGTAACAATGTAGTATTCAAACAATCAACTATCATTTGTGGACCATCCAAGCAATCAAGAAACCAATATCCTCACACAGGAAAATGGGAAAGCAGAATAGGTGCTAGAAAGGAGTGAACAACTTTGCCTCCACCCATCTTATAACTGATTGAGTTAGCATGTGATCAATTATTTTTATTTCTTGAAAATTCAATGGAATATGATGGAACGACTTGTTCTTCACAACTATCTATCAGTTTCTTTGATTAATTTGGATAAAACATCTCATGTATAAAACTGATGCTCTCTTTGAGTTGAGAAGCGAAGCTAAGCTAGATAAGTCAAAACTAAGTATTTTATTGTAATTCGAGTTTTTTGCAATACAAATCCTTTTTTCATTCTTGTTCAATCAATTGTGTGTTGAGTAACTAGCGCCTTACTGTTTTCGTAACTGGTACCTCATCTAAGGAGGACTTAGCCGGGGACTGTCTATAATTTATGGAGTAGCTGTAGTATCTTTTTGTATTCCTTTTATTTCCAACAATTGTTTTAATTAGAAATTAAGTATAACTCTGTTAGTTTCTCTTTTCTATAACTCTTATATTTCTTTGGTGTAACTCTAAGTTTGATTGTTGTTGTTATAATTGCTACAACTCTAAATTTTGATTGTTGTTACTCTAGCATTCACATCGCTGCAACTTTGATCATTTATGTTGTTGTAGGTATATTGTTGCAACTTTTCTAATTCTCACTATTGCAACTGTATGACATGTTTTATTTGTTATTTAATATTGACACTAATTATGAACTAATCAATTTGATTTATACAACAGATTTTGACTTAGGTTGTTGCTACAACTCTTGTTGCTGTAACTGCGAATTGACACCAATTTACTATGTTTCTTTTCCATAATTATAATTACTCTATTTTTTGTTGAATTTTGTTTACAACATTGGATGTAGCTTCAATTCTTTTATGAGCAAGGTGTGCTTTGAATAATTATGAGTGATTGCATCATATTGCTCGTGTAGTTGCATTTCTACTACAGTAACCAAGATAATCTTAACACCAGAACAAGTCACCTTAGATGCCTGTGTGATTTATTCCCTGCAAGCGTGATATTTACTTTCCTGCAAGTGTGCTATTTGAATTTTGTGAGTGTGGATTGGATTGCAATTAGATTTTCCTTGGTGACTTGTGAAAGCATGCCAATATCTTGTTTTATTGCACTCAATTAGGTTACAACTTCATATTGTACTAGCATAGATAGTGCATGATATTTTGCAAGTTATTTATGAACCTCAGGTTGATAGTTAAATGAAAAAACTTTCGATTGTTTTTCTGCACAATTAGAAAGGTAATTGAAAGGCCCATCAATCATGATTCTATAAATTTGTGCCTTTTGCCTTGTTACACTTTGGTGGTCATCATCATCTTCTAAATAAGCGTTGTCACTCTTGGGTTGAGTTATATTATTGGGAGGTTTTGAAAGGTGTAGTGTATCCATATCCCAATCCATACTTAAGGTTCTCCATTTCTCCTAATTTCTATGGTCCCACTCATGGTTCGCTGCCATATGCCACAAAATTTTAATGCTATATAGTCCCATGAGGAGCTCTAAGATCAACATTGATGTAGCTAAAACAAATGAAAATATTAGAATGTAACGGTCAAAATCCAAAAGAAAATGAGGGTATATAAATGAGAAGTCAAAAGCCAAAGTAGAGCTTGAGGGCTTTAGAGGGTAAAAGAAGACTAAAGGGAAAACCAATGATTCTTGGTTTCTTGTGGGGAAGAAACACCATCACTAAGTAAAAACCCTCATTGCAAGCCTGGCACATGAGAGTTTTATATGATCGAGGAAGAAATGGAAGGTCACTAAGCTTATTTTTTCATTGTGAAGTCACAAAGGATTGGTCATGAAGACTAGTACAAAACAATTCCACCAATTTTGACTCACATTCACATTCACGTTATTAGGATTAGTTGATTAGGTTGTGATTAGGATTTAAGTGATAGAAAATGGAATGGATTGGGTGGGTAAAGGAATGCAATTGCTCTCCAATATGTTATAGTGGCTTTTATACTGTTTCTATTTCTATTAGATTGGCATAAGAGAATTATCCCTTTATCCCATTGAGTAGAGGTAAAGGGGCAAGTGTTGAAAAGATGCTTTGTAGTTTCTAGGTTTTAAGAACATAGGTAGCAGAATCAGGGCCCCTGAAAGCCTCTCCTCTATAGCTCGTCATAGGTAAGGGTCTTCCCATGAGCAAGAAACCATAATAAAAGGGACACTTTAGGTCACAAATTATCTCTCCAAATTTTACTCCATTTCCTAGAGGAAGGGAGGTCTTGAAAGCCCACCACTATATTAGAAGCTTCTTTTAGGTTGAAGATTCCAACAAGTTTATCCCCATCTAAATTTATTACAAGCTTCTTTTAGGTTGAAGGTTCTATCATCTATATTCTCCACATCTTAATCTATCTTCTTCCCTTTGATTTTTAATTTTTAATTTTAATGTAGAATGGTCCAAAAATTATCCCAAACACAATCCTCTGGTTGAGAATGCTAGAAGCATTTGGGATGCCAAGATTTTCCATTGAGGATGGACCAGGGATGATGTCTAGTAATGGGAGCCTAAGGTTCATACCTATGAGGTCATTGATTCTTGAAGATGTAGAAGACTAGGATGTTCTTGCAACTTTGGGATTTGCTTCCAAGAGTCATCCCAAAAGAGAGTTGTATGGCCATTCTTGACCTCCCAAAATCAGTGATTTTGGATCAACTAGTGGTTCTACCAAGAGGCATTCTAGAAGTGCGAACCCATAATTTCACATCTATTCTAATAGTATGGTTCTCATCTATAGTGGGTGCATACTTTATTCTCTAGTACTTCCCCTTAGCATGTTTGGATTTTAAATGCAATGCTACCAAGTTTTTTCCCACAAGGCTTTGCTGAAAATATTTTTATCACTAAGGCCTAGACCACCTTTCCATTTGGGACAACACAATTTTTCTCAGGCAACTAGAACCCATTTTTTTTCATTCTTCACCCTTCTTCATATCAAAGAGCGCTACAAATTGTAAATATTTCTTATTAAAGATTTTGGGGTTGCTAGAGTTGAAAAGAGATATAAAGGCATTGAATGAAGGATCAACTTAAAGAGAATGAGCCGACTTGCGATGTTATGAGAACAGAATGTCCAACTAGCCAATTTTTGCTTCATTTTTGTTATGAGGTCTTCTTATTAGGCATGATAAAGAGCATTGTCCACCATAGGGGCACCCATAAATTTGGATGAACGAGAGCTTCGTTGAAATCCTAAAATTCTAGAGACATAGTGTTGAATAACAAGAGGAATGTTAAAGAGGAAAATTTTAAGACTTATTATGATTAATGCACAATTGGGAGGCTGCCATGAGATTTTTAAAGACTTGTCTAAAAGCAGTGGCTTCTTGTACGGCGAGAGTGCCCATGAGGAGGGTGTTGACCAAAAATTGTTGATGGGAAGTGGTTGCACTAAGTCATAACTTTACGAAATATTGTGATATTGTATGGAGCAATCTACCACAGACAATTCTAATATACAGTGACAAAGCCTCGAAGACCTCTGGAAAGAACATCCATTGTCCATACTGAAAATCTGTTCACAATTTGTAACTAAATTAATGCATGTTTTGGTAAGAATCTGTAATATTCCCAATTAGCAACAACTAATTGGTAATATTAATTTTTGGCCAATTTTCTTTTATAAAGTTAAATCAGTTAATAAAGTGGGTGATGAGATACATAGCCTACACTTAGGAAATAAACATTCCCTAAAGTCACTTGAGCATATAATTATTTGGCAGCGTGGGGCCTAGGAGGATGAAGTGGCAACGTGGGTAGTGTGGGCCCATGATAGCGCAGTGAGAGAGGGACAACGTGGGCCAAGAGGGATAGCACAGTCTGGTGGGGCCCAGGTGAGAGCAAGGCTCTCAAAGCATAAAAAGGGGAAGAGGCTCCTCATTCTCTCATTATATTATGCATCTATGATTTCTGTCTTTTGACATTGAACACACTTTTTCTGTTGAGCGAAGTTTGCAAGTGTTGTTCAACACACCGGGTGTCTCTGAGCGGAGATCCCAACCTCAGACCCGGGGGACTTTGAGTGCCTTCTCGGGTGAGGAGTTCTATCCATTGTTTTTCAGGAGGGAGTCATAGCATCTTCAGACAAGAATTATGCACTTTCTTGGGCAACACAGTCTCTGGGAGAGATCACGCAGTTCTTAGAGGAGGCAGTTCCAGGAGTGAGGATTCATCAGGGGATTCAGCTTGAGATAGTGAGAAGGGATCAACCCTTCACTATTGCATCATTTTGGTACAGGAGGAGGCCACTATTTGCAGAGGATCATTCAGGCCAGCATATTTCACTGGGATAGCGTTATTCCTCAAGGGAGGTCAAATTCTGGGGTCATCCATTCCGAAAATCCTTTTTGGGCTTTTCCAAGTATTTAGAGGAGAGCTCATTCCTAGAGTTTCATATTTTTATGAGTAGGTGAACAGTCCCAAAGAGCCATCCCATTCCAATAGTAGCAGCAGTCCGGTAGCAACAACAACAACATTTTGGAGATTACGCAGTCCTTGACTGAGCAGCCATTCCTTGAGCATTTTTGAGAGTATTTCCAGTTTTCCTTGTGCAAGCCAAGGTGCCATCATTCTAATAACCTTTGTACTCATTGTATCTTTCAGTGATATAATAAAATGGCTTAGCGTTTCTCCATATTTTGCTTTGTTTATGTGATGTCTCTCTATTTGCTGTAGATTCTTGTTTATGTAGCTTTATATTAATATTTATTTCTATTCGGAATCTTACAGTGGTATCAATGCTCATAGACTTGGCTCAACCTGTGGAGAATATTGTCTATGACACCAGCAGGAAAACCGTATATCACTTACCGAGGAAGGAAATACAAGGACCAAGAGCGGAGGCTTGAGGCCACTTTTGGAGAGGGAGACTACGTGCCAGTAGTGGACACAGAGGAGGAAGGACCGATGGCAGAGGAGAAGGATGAGAGAGAATTCGGGCAACTTCTCTTAAAAGAGCTATCGAGGAGGATAGAAGAGATGGGGTAGAAGTTTACCGCAGACCAGAGACAACATGAAACCCCAAGGGGTTTTCACATCGGAAATGGTCTGGCACTTCCCATCATTTGCAGGAGTAGCTCACAGCGAAGCATGTTGTATCACTTACTCCCCCACGTCCACGATGCCCACATTTCTAGCTACAGGCACCGGAACAGGAGCACCTCAAGAATCAGAGCCGATTCATATGGGGGATTATTTTGCCGAGTATCAATCCTATGGGTGAGAGTTCGGTGAGGCTCTCACTTTCCACGATTTTTTTCATCTCAGGAAGGACAACAGACCTTGTAACCAGAATAGAGGGGGCAGGTACACACAGGATGGGGATGTACAGCGTACAGTGGGTAGGTTTTTCTTGCCAACATTTGACGGATCCTCCAAATGTTTAGCAAAGGCTTGGGTGGAGAAGCTGGATATCTATTTCCAACTCAATGAGATGGCAAAGGGAGAGGCCATCAAGGTGGCAGCGTTGTACCTAGAGGGAGAGGCCCACGATTGGTGGTTCCACGAGATGCCCACACTGGGTCACTTGGCTATCACAGCGTATGTAGAGTTTACATGAAGACTGGTAGAGCGGTTTGACCAGAGGGATTCGAAAGAGCACTTCATTGAGCTGACCAAGCTCAAACAGACTGAGAACCCAGACACCTACATTTCTGAGTTATCGAGGCTTTCCGTGATGGTACCTGACTTGTCCTCAGCTAGGATGATATACATGTTTATTGATGGGTTGGCAGAACCTCTGCATGGGTTAGTCAGATCCACGAGGCCTGCTACACTTCATGATGTAGTTGGGAGGACCAGGGATTTGCAAGATGCTCTACCCAGGACCAGAGCTCCTTTCCCCCAGAGACCGACATTCCAGCCAAAGGGGAGGGACGCGAGGGTTCCACCTACGAGGGGGAACCAAGGCCGAGAGCCTTTGGACAATGAGACCCGGAGAGATCTGAGACGGAAGAAGCTATGATTCACATGCCAGGAGTCGTGGGTGCGGGGACATCGATGTGTCGTTGGGAAGGCACACTACATAGAGGTCTTCTCCGACAGTGACGAGGAAGAAGATGCATATGAGGAGATGGAGGCATGAGGCAACGTTGTAGTACAGAGAGGGGATCATCCACCACCTCCACCACCAGGAGCAGGAGGGGCAGCGTTTGCACCTACTGGGGGAGTCATTGCTTCTTTGCAAGGGGTTCCCAAGTATTTGACACTGTGTGTTCGGGGCACTGTGCAGGGACAGCGTGTTTCAGTGCTAGCTAACAGTGGGGCTACCCACAATTTTATTGATGCACAATTGGTAGAGCGGAGGACCATACCGACACAGAGTTTTGATGGGTTTTCAGTACTGTTACCGGGTGCCAAGACTATGCAGTGTGCCAGATATGTACCGGCTTTGGTAGTGACCATGGGGACTTACACTCTGACGGATCATTTCTTTGTGGTGGACATTCCAGACACCAACGTGATACTAGGAGTGCAATGGTTGATCATGCTGGGGAAGGTCACCACGGACTGGGAGACCTTGGAGATGGAGTGGATAGATAAGAAGACGGGTAAGCATGAGATGATCTGAGGCATGCTCACTTATCCTCCACAAACAATTTCAGCACACCGGATGGAGGCGGACTTCTGGAAGGGAGACATAGAGTGGGCAGTGGAGCTGCGTGTTTCAAAGGCAGGATCTACAGGACAGGCCGTTCACCCAGATGTGCAGTCGATTTTGGACAGATATGCTACAGTGTTTGGGATATACCGCTAGGACAACCACCGGATCGGGGGTTTGCGCACACCATTGAGTTGGAGCAGGGCATTCAGTCCGTGATTACTACATCCTGTAGGCATCCCAAAGCCTACAAGGATGAGATTGAGAGAGCTATCCATGAGCTCTTAGCGCTGGGACACATCTGACCCAACACTAGCCCATTTGCTTCTTCTGTTGTACTGGTGAAGAAGAAGGATGGCACACTGAGGATGTGCATTAACTATCAAGCACTCAATAAGAAGACCATGAAGAACCAATACCCCATCCCGCGGATTGATGAGCTGATGGATGAGTTGAGGGGGTCGAAGTTTTTCTCGAAGATTGACTTGAGGTCGGGTTATCATTAGATCCAAGTGAGGGACCACAATGTCCCCAAGATAGCTTTCAGATGTCACTACGACCACTTTGAGTTTTTGGTGATGCCCTTTGGGCTAACCAATGCACCAGCCACCTTCCAGTCCTGCATGAACCACATCTTTTGTGGTCAATTGAGGAAATTTGTGCTGGTATTCTTTGATGACATCTTGATATACAGCCGGACATGGGAGGAGCACCTACAACACATTGAGGCTGTATTGCACATTCTAGAGGAGCAACATTTTTATGCTAAGCTCTCCAAATGCAAATTTGGACTGATCGAGATGCTAAGTATCTGCAGACATAGATAGTGAACAAGTGATTGGAAGGCTACTTGCGAAACTATGTCACAGGGTAGCAGAGGGCCTGGTTATGCTGGTTGCATCTGGGAGAGTATTGCTACAACACCACTTTCCACATGTCCATTGGTATGTCTTCGTTCTACACTTTGTATGGATACCATGCTTTGTCTTTTACTGACGTGACATTTGGTGCTAGCAAGGCCCCCAAGGCCAAGGGGTGGATCCAAGAGAGTCTGGATATACTCCAGACCCTTAAGGATAACTTAGCTACAGCACAAAGCCAACAAAAATTGTATGTTGTTAGAGGACGGGTTGAGAGGTAGTTTGAGGTAGGGGACTTGGTCTACCTACGACTTTAGCCATACCGGCAGTCCACACTAAAGCAGAAGGGGACCAAGAAGCTCAAGCCCTGCTTCTATGGACCTTACAGGGTGATCCGCAGGATTGGGGAGGTTGCATATGAGTTAGAGTTGCCTACAGGTAGCAAGATCCATAGCATATTCCATGTATCATGCCTGAAAAAGGCATTGGGGCAGTAGGTGACTGCAACAGAGGAGCTTCCAACAATAGATGATGAGGGGCATTTGGTGTTGCAGCCAGAAGCCATCATAGACACCAGGGAAAGGCAGCTACGAAGCAGGACAGTCAAAGAGTACTTGGTGAGGTGCAGGAACTTGCCGGATGAGGATGCCACTTGGGAGAGTGAGAAAAATTTACAGCACCCATCTTTGCAGTTGCTTGAGGACAAGCAACGTTTTGGCAGGAAGGACTGTAATATTCCCAATTAGCAGCAGCTAATTGGTAATATTAATTTTTGGCCAGTTTACTTTTTATAAAGTTAAATCAGTTAATAAAGTGGGTGATGAGATACTTAGCTTACACTTAGGAAATAAACATTCCCTAAAGTCACTTGTGTTGAGATTTTGTATATTTGGGGTAGCATCAGTTGTGCTCTAGGTCCCAAATTTTGAAGGACTAGAGTTCACCTGATCTACAAGACCCAGAAATGGGTTTGGGAAATTTCATCTGGTTTAGGAGATATTAAATTAATTAATTATTTTAATATATTTCCTAAGTTAAAACTTAGGAAAATAAAATAATTAAAGTGAATTTAATTAAACATGTAATGAAATTGTTTTAAGTCACATGGATCAAGCTTTCTTTTAATCTTAGCCATTGATTCAAGATTTTATCATGGTCGTTGATTTTTCAACGAGAAAAGTATAAAGGAAAGGCTTGGGGTCATTTGTTAAGACACACAGAGGCAGAGCACTGAAGCTAAGCTGAGATTCTAGGGCAGGGTTGCTAAGAATACTCATAAGTGTTTCAGCTGTAGAGAGGGGAATTTAGACCAAGGGGATGATCTGATGCCAGGGTCTAGAATACACAAGAGGAAAAGAAGAGATCAGCTCAAGGACAGCGTAGAGGAAGGCAGCAGCAGCAACAGGGACAACACAGTTTTCAGCAAACCCTTCAGGGGTTGCGCAGAGACCCTTAGGGGCAGCACAGTGACTGCGTCACCCATTCTGGGGTAATGCAGTCCCTTCCAAGAGCAACGTTGAGGGTTTGGAGGCCATACAAGGCTGACGCAAAGCCTTTTAGGGGCTTCAGTGGTTGACGCAGTGCCTTTGAGGGGCAGCGCTGGGGTTTCTAAGCCTAGATTTGGCTGAGTTCTGTAAATATCATTTGAGGGTGTGGATCAGTTAGTATTTTTGGTCTTAGATCAGCCAGGAGCTGTAGATCTAGAGTTTTCTCTGTAGGGTTTTCCAAATCTGGAACCCAGAGTTGTGTATTCAGAAATATTCTTAATAATAGAACCCTCCAGTAGCCAGAGACCAGTTTTCCCACATTGGGTTTTTCCAAGGACTATTTGTCCAGAAATAACTGTGTCACTTTGTCAATGTGTGCATGTGCTTATTCTAGATCTGAATTGGTAGAGATATGTTATGTGTTTTGGTTCGATGTTAACTTGAATTTATTCAGTTGATAACTTATATAAGTAGGAGGAGCTTAACTGGATTAACAATAATGATTTCTGCATAAGTGTTAAGATTCAGAAATTTCTACAACTTGAGCATATAATTATTTGGCAGCGTGGGGCCTAGGTGGATGAAGTGGCAGCGTGGGCTAGTGACAGCGCAGTGAGAGAAGGACAACATGGGCCAAGAGGGACAGTAAAATTTTGGTGGGGCCTAGGTGAGAGCAAGGCTCTCAAAGCATAAAAAGGGGAAGAGGCTCCTCATTCTCTCATTTTATTATGCATCTATGATTTTTGTCTTTTGACATGGAATACGCCTTTGCCTGTTGAGTGAAGTCTGCAAGCGTTGTTCAACACACTGGGTGTCCTCGAGCGGGGATCCCAACCTCAGCCCCGGGGGATTTCGAGTGCCTGTTCGGGTGAGGAGTTCTATCTATTGATTTTCAGGAGGGAGCCATAGCATCTTCAGCCAGGGATTATGCACTTTCTTGAGCAGCGCAGTCTCAGGGAGAGATCACGCAGTTATTGGAGGAGGCAGTTCCGGGAATGAGGGTTCATCAGGGGATTCAGCCAGAGATAGTGAGAAGGGATCAAACCTTCACTATTGCATCATTTTGGTACAAGAGGAGGCCCTTATTTGCAGAGGACCATTCAGGGCCAGCGTATTTCACTGGGATAGCATTATTCCTCAAGGGAGGTCAAATTTCGGGGTCATCCATTCCAGAATTCCTTTTTGGGATTTTCTAGGTATTTGGAGGAGAGCTCATTCCCAGAGTTTCATATTTTTTCTAAGCAGGGGAACATCCCCAAAGAACCATCCTATTCCAGCAGTAGCAGCAGCAGCAACATTTTGGAGATTACGCAGTACTTGACAGAGCAGCCATTCCTTGAGCATTTTTTAGAGTATTTCCAGCTTGCCTTGTGCAAGCCAAGGTGCCATCATTCTGATCACCTTTGTACTCATTGTATCTTCAATTATATAATAAAATGGCTCAGCGTTTCTCCATATTTTGCATTGTTTATGTGATGTCTCTCTATTTGTTGTAGATTCTTATTTATGTTGCTTTATATTACTGTTTATTTCTATTCGGAATATTACAAAATCAAACTTCCTATTAGAGGCTTCTACGCAACCCCTACGTTACCCTTACTATGGCTATCTCTGCCTCTCTGCAGTGTTCTCACCGGATCTGGAAAAATTCATCCGACTCACTGTCCCTACCCCTCACTATCTCTGCTTCAATCTCTGACTCTCCGACAACTGCTGCTGCTCTCTGGAAATCGATCTTCCTAGGAAATCGAACTTCTCAAGTGTCTTCTCCAAGTGCCCATCGACTTCTTCTTACAATCCTCCATTGGGACTCCAATGGACAATATTAAATCTTAATCAAGGGCTATGATCATCTCGAAGTCGATCTGTGTGAGATTCTAGACTATTCTTGTCGATTTGTGGTAACATCAGATGTGCTCTAAATCTCGAACTTTGTGGAGAGGCTTAGACACATGTATTTCACATAACCCAGAAATTGTTTTGGGAAATTCCACCTGGAGACAGTTTTATTTGATAAATTAATTATTTTTAATGAGACCCTAAGTCTAAACTATAAAGAAGACTTGAGGGTCATTTGGAAAATAGACACCGAGAGGATCAAGTGATCAATTTCTTTAGTGAGAAGTGCTCAGGGAGAAAATTCGATCTAGAGATCTTTTGCAGAGAGGGGCAGAGACAATATCCAGAGATAAATATTTCTCAACCTAAGAATCATCAGTAGAGAAGGGCAGAGAGATATCCAACAGCTCTAGCGCAAATGCAGAGAGGCTGACGCAGAGCCACGCAGGCCTCCGGAGAGGTTGCGCAAAGGGAAAAAGGAAATCCGAAGGGTTTGTTGAAGAATCGATTTCAGAAGCCGAGAGTCGGGGTGTGAGATCAGGAGGCAGAGATCAAAATTTCTGAGGAGTAGATAGATTCACAAGCTGAGTGACACTGTGCCCAGAAGGGTTGATGTTGGGACTGTGCAATGACTACGCAGAGGCAGCGCAGAGCCTGTCAGAGGCATCTCATTCAGTGGCCAAATCAGCCGGGATTTCTAGTGATAGTGTGAGGTAACCTCACTAATCTTTCTGTCAGTGATATTCTCTCTAACTTGTGAAAATTTCTAAACATAAATCCTACTGCAGTGTCTTGATTTACTTTTCCTACTTGAATTAAATTACAAGTTAATTTTCTGAATTATTCAGTAAAATCAGCAAAGTAAACACAACTGCAACCTACACATTTACAGATCATTTATTGAACATTATGCACACATGACAAAGTGACACAATTGTTTTGGAAAAATGTCCCCGGAAAAATCCAATCCGGGAAGAACGGTGCAGCTAGCTCTAGAGGGTTTTATTATTATGCAAAATCTGAATACAACAATATCTGGGCACCAAAATGGTTCGCCACAGAGAGAAATTACACAACAGTAGTACCTCTTTCACTCGGAGACAGAAAATATGGCTGATTCACACCCTCAAACAGGATTTACAGAACTTGAGTCCTTTCTGGCACACCGGAAACCCCAGCATTGTCCTTCAGCCCTCTGTGTCAGCCTCTCTAGCCTGCGTCAGCGTTTCTAGGCTTACGCTGCCCCTGCGTTGCACTAACTGGGCTTGCGTCACCCCTGAAGGGTTGTTGCTACCTATGCGTTGCCTTATGCGTGGCTCTGGCTAAACTGCATATATTTGGCTAGCCTCTGCGCTGCTTGGTACACTGCCTCTCTGTTGCTGCTTTATTCTTGGCCTCAGATCAGATTATCCCTTGCGAATCTTTTCCCCTCACTGCACTACAAACTCACTTCGAAATTCTTAACAAACCACACCCTAGAATTTCGACTTAGCTTCAGTGCTCTGCCAATGTGTGTGTTCTCCAACTGACCCCAAGCTCTTCTCTTATACTTTTCTCGTTGGCAAACCATCAGCTGTGATCTAATCTCTAATCGATGGCTAAGATTAGAAGTTGTTTGATCCACGTCTCTTAGAACATTCTCATCACATGTTTAATTTAATTCACTTTAATCTGTTAATTTTTCTAAGTTAGACTTAGGGTACTTAATTAAAAAGATTAATTATTTGAATAACTATCAAACCAGATGGAATTTTTCCAAACGCTTTTTGGGTCTTGGAGATCTCATGTACTCCAACTCCTCCATAAAATTTCGGAGCAAGAGCACATCCGATGCTACCCCAAAATCTCAACACTTCCTCTTAGCGATGAGTGTGCTCTAGTAATACTTCCACTAAGAAGGATTGCCCTGATCTCTGGCATCGATCCTCGCGCTGATGCTTGGCCTGCTACCCTCCATCATTGCATTGTTGTTGCTCTCTGTACTACTGCCCATGGCTCTGCCACAGTCACTGCCACATCTGTACTGCAGCCCCCTCTCAAATTGTTTCATCGTGCTACCCATAGCATTGCCATTGCTAACTGCTGCACTGCAGCTCGGTTGCTGAGAAGTAAGCAACTGAAGGATCCCTTCCCAATAACTGACAGACAAATCAGTCGGGCTGCACCTCATGACTGAAGCTCCCTTGGCTGTTGCTTTGCATTGTCCTCCTTAAGCCATTGCGTTGCTACAGCTCTGCACTACGTAAGCACTTCCTCCTTTGCTCTGCTAAAGTCCCATCAGCCCCTCTGTGCTGCTGCTTGTACACTGTTGTTGCCTTTGCACTGCGTTGCTCCCTCTACAGCGTCCGAGCTCTGCCCTCTGCTTCACCGTGATCTTCTGCACCCACTGCTCCACTTGTCCTGCTATTGTCTTAAGGCTCCCGTAGCTCGTATGTGATCCAAGAGTTCAGCACCTCAAGGATCCAGCGTTCTCTATCTGTAGCTTCTCTACAGATCAATGTCGCCCCACCTCTTCTCTCGAGGTTCATGAGCACTCATGGCTACATCATCATCAGAGCCATCGTCTTCTTTAGTTGCCGCAACCTTGGAATCAACTTCCTTGTCCTTCTTCCTATAGAGGACAAGTGGTGGCGAAGTGTCCAAGTTCACCACACCTGAAGCATCGGATCTTGGATAGATCCCTTTTTTTCTTACCTTGCTGCTTCTTGGATGCAAGGGCTGCATCTTCCTGTTCCTCCTTCTTCACTTTGCTCGATCCAGTGTTGTTTTATCTCTTGGTCATCTGGCAGATTTCCTCTTGTCGGAGGATAGCCCACATGTCATCCCAGCTTGGAAGGTCCTGTCTGCCCAAGATGCTTTGGACAAACGTTTCCCATTCATCTGAGACTGCATTTAGCACAGTCCTCACCATGACATCATCCTCCACTTTCACCCCCATGGTAATCAACTAATCTCGAATCGACTACAACCTGAAGAGGAAGGGATCGATTTCCTCTCCCTTATTCATCACAAATAACCTCATCTGGTTCTCCAGAAGCATCTTCTTCTGGACAGATTTCCCTTGATATATTGTGGTCAACGCTGTCCACATAACATTAGCCATCTTTTTCTCGGCAATGTGTGGGACCACATGATCCTTTACCCCCTCCATGATGAAGCGCTTAGCATGCGCCTCTGCTTCATTATGCTTCATGAGAAGAGTAGCATCAGTTGGTGTAGCCAAGACATTTTCTGCATGTTCCCATAGTGTGTATGCCTTCAGGACCGTCAGGATTCTGGCCTTCCAGATAGCAAAGTTGGACAAGCTGTCCAACCTGTCCTGATCACACAGCCCGTACGTCACCATCTAGCTCAACACATTCTATTGAAACAGAAACTCCTCTCCTTGCTATTGTTTCTACTCTCAACAGTAGCCCAGATCTAGGATTCGTGGTGAAAAGGCACCCTCTATAGTCACTGCTCCCTCTGAAAACTGATTCCCCTCCTCGAAAAACTGCCAAATCTCTTGGATTAACCCTCTTCGATCACTCTCTTGATCGACCCTCAGATTTCTTTGGCAAAAATCTGTTGAGTGGTTGTTCTCCTCCCGCTCTTTATCAACTTAGCTAGGCACTGATCTGCACCAATAGAACCTGTGCCACACCAGAAACCTCTGAAGATCTGAAGCTCCGCTTCCGGACTATGGAAAATTTGCACAACAACCTCAAAACTGGATTGTGTCCCTTTGGCTGGCCTCTTCGTGAGTAGACTGGCTCAGCACAGTTTGTTCGCAACGCAGGCTGCTCCTACGTCTCTCTAGAAGACACTGTAATGCCTCTACGTCACTCAGTTGGGATTGCATCAGCCCCTGCGTGGCCTCTACTGGGACTGCGTCCTCCTGGTGTTGCGTTGCCCTCTCTGGAACTCTAATGCTTCAACTGCCTTCTCTGCAACAAAAAATTCTTCAGCCATTTTGCTGGTGATTCAGCTTGATCTGCAATGCTTTGATACCATGTGAAAATTTCTAAACAGAAATCCCACTGCAATGTCTTGATTTACTTTTCCTACTTGAATTAAATTACAAGTTAATTTTCTGAATTATTCAGTAAAATCAACAAAGTAAACACAACTGCAGCCTACACGTTTACAGATCATTACTGAACATTACGCACACATGACAAAGTGACACAGTTTTTTCGGACAAATGTCTCCATAAAAACCCCAGCATTGTCCCTCAGCCCTCTGCGTCAACCTTTTTGGCCTACGTTAGCCTCTGCGCTGCCTTGGAAGGGCCTGCGTCAGCCTTTCTGGGCTTATGTTGCCCCTGCGTTGCCTTGACTGGGCCTGCGTCACCCCTGAAGTCTTGTTGTTGCCTTTGCACTGCCTTCTGTGTGGCTCTGGCTGAACTGTGTATCTTTGGCTGGCTTCTGTGCTACCTGGTACACTGCCTCTTTGCTGCTATTGTATTCATGGGCTCGGATTAGATCATCCCTTGCCAATCTCTGCCCCTCACTGCACTGCAAACTCACTTCAAAATTCTTAGCAAACCACGCCCTAGAATTTCAACTTAGATTCATTTCTCTACCAATGTGTGTGTTCTCCAACTGACCCCAAGCCCTTCTCTTATACTTTTCTCGTTGGCAAACCAACGGCCATGATCTAATCTCTAATCGACGGCTAAGATTAGAAGCTACTTGATCCACGTCTCTTAGAACATTCTCATTACATGTTTAATTTAATTCACTTTAATCTTTTAATTTTGCTAAGTTAGACTTGGGGTCCTTAATTAAAAAGAATAATTATTTGAATAACTATCAAACCAGATGGAATTTCTCCAAACTCTTTTTGGGTCTTGGAGATCTCATGTACTCCATCTCCTCCACAAAATTTTGAAGCTAGAGCACATCCAATGCTACCCCAAAATCTCAACATAATTGAATTGTTCGAAGTGACATTTAGTTTTGTATTCACGACTTACTATTGCTTAATAATAAAACCCTCAGATCCGTTGCACCGTTTTTCCTGCATTGGGTTTTTTTGGGGACATTTGTCCAAAAATAATGGTGTCCTGTGTGATGTTTTTCTTTTGCGCAGTTTCTTGTTTCCGCATCTAAATTAATTAAGTGAAGGTTGTAGCAGTAGTTACTTCAATGTTTATAGAAGAAATTTGCAAATATCTTGTTAATGTAATTTTCAGGTAGGTGAAGATAACTCAGTGAGATGCAGTAGGATTCCAAATCAAGGACTTGGAATTTTCACAATTCTCTCCTTGAATTAATTATTTATGATTAATTAACCATTTTTCCTAAATTTAGACTTAGGAAATATTAAAAAATAGGTTAATAATCTAATTAAGTCATCTCTAGGTGGAATTTCCAGAAACGATTTCTTGGTTTTGGGGATCTCGTGTATTTTAGACTCTCCACCAATTTTCTTGACTAAAACGCATCTGATGCTACAAAAACTAACACTCCCTTTTAACGAGAACTATGTTCTAGTGTTGCACACCCTACTACAACACTTTGTCTCCGTACCATCCTCTGTCATGTTGTTGATGTCTGGCCACTGTGACTGCCTACCACTTCCCACCAACTATGGTGCAACGTTGATGTTGCATCTGTGCTGTTGTTGACACTACTATACTACTACCAACTCTGCATTTGCACTACAACTCCCTCTCATATGTTGCTGTTGCAATTGCAACTGAGAAGCATACGAAATATTGAACCAACTGTGTTCAGTATGACATGTGTTAAGATGCTTTGGATGCTTTGGATTGGTTTGATTGCACTGGTGGATGGAGTTCTCCCGGAGACGTAGTCCCTCCTGGACGAACTTCGTTATCAATGTCTTATGTTTCTCATGCTTGTTATATTGTTCCTCTTATTTACAGCATGCAAATGTTCATTTATGTTCATTAACGTTTTGATAAATTGTAATCTTAACACATCAGCCAAAGTAAAAGGTCTTGGTAAGGGTATTAGGAATTTACCCGGATCAAGTGGTATAGGTATTCTTGTTGATTAGATTGCAGGGGTGAAATATTGAACGTTTGCTGAGTTGAGAAATTTAGGATGTCAAGGACATGTACGAGACCATGCTCAGGGTGTCCGAGAAAGCGGACATGTTGTACAAATATTATGAAAAACAAGCAGTATAGAACGTTGAATTGAAGATACTCCTACAGGAAGAGGAGGACAAACATCGATTGCAGCTTCAGTTGCGATCCACGATAGAGGCATCGGAAGAATTGAAGCGCAACAACAAAATTTTCCAAGTAGATCATGACACATTGAAGGAACTCGTACAGGAAGAGAAGGATGAGAAGCCTTCTTCACCTATGTTAAAATCGACAACTGAGGTAAACAATGTTGATTTCTCTTTAGTTTCATCTTCACCTGATATCATTTCTGTTGGAAGTGTGGAGATACCCATTACAGGAACCGGTATGAGACTCCTCACCAAGATGGGGTACAAAGGAGGAGGACTTGGTGTTCGTGGCCAAGGCATAACTCAACCATTGGAGGTTGTGCAGAAACCTCGCTATGCAGGTTTGGGATACACTGAAGGAGGATGTTCGAAGTACATCAAAGGAAAACAAACATTGTTGAACTCACCAGGGAAGAGGAATGATGGGAACACTCCACCATCTTTCCATGGTAGTGCATGTTGTAGTGAAAGAGCTGAGGCAATCTCTCATCACCATGATTGCACCAGAGACCACCAGAGAAGGTACAATTAGTCTCATTATTCCAAAGTGCATTTTGATTATAAGGATGTTGATAACCATGGTCGTAAATCATGGCATCAAAAGACATGTAATTTTTGTGGTTTACATAACCATGTGTTTTCTAAGAGTTGGAAAAGGATGACATCAAAAATGAGGATGAGGCATGGAAAGCCTTCTCCACAGCAGGGAAAGAAATCGGTTAAGCAGGTTTGGAGGGAAAAGACCTTTTGCACCCATTGTGACCGAAGTGGCCATAAAAGAGCCACATGCTAGAGACTCCAGCCAGAGCAATGCCTTAAAGACAAAGCGCCCGTGCATGAACCAGTCGAAAGAGTTGATCGACAAGAGAATTCCCCACAGGAAGATGGCCCATTCACTTTGCTAAAGAGGGGTTTTTCTAGATTATTTTTCTAGATATGCTAGCTTATCATGGTCGTGTTTGTAAATCATATGTTGCACTTTTAACTGTAAAAGAGATGATGTGTTTTTCCATTACTCGTTTAAGAAACAATGATATTTTGGCCTTGTTTTATAAGTCGCGTGATGCATTTCTTTCATGTAAAAGTGATGAGGTGTTTTCCATCACTTCGAAATGCGACAATGATGTCTTGTCTTGTAATGATAGTTGGGGTATGATTTCCATTTGATGTAAACTTGACCACCAAGTTCATGTTATAAACTTGTGGAAAGTAAAGGAAATGTTTTGGGTCATAGTTGGTCATAATTTGAGCATGTAATTTGCATGGGATTGTACTACAATTTTACAGAAGGTGTAGGTGTCGGTTCATCGCCTAAGGCTCCGAAGAACAAAGGTGAAGGATATGGAAGGGTGACCTTTTCAGGACACTTGTGGTGAAGACATAGTACACAGAAGTTGCAGATTCTTATTGATGCTTTTGGAGGACCAAAAGCTCCTTAGTGGGGAGGATTGATCTAGGTGGCTCCAAAGAGACACATAGGACAAAGTGGGCTTATGGAAGCTCAAAAATCAAATTGTTTGGATTTCTCTCGAACTAGGTTGAGGTTGAAGATCTTGTCGTCCTGATCAAAATGACGCAAACGGTTCTTTCAACCGAACTCGTATGTGAAAGTTAGGAGCATTCAAAGTTTTGGGTTGACTTGGTGACTTGGCAGGCTTAAGGAAGGCGCAATTTCACCCTTTTCTGGCCAGCTTCGGCTAGATTCCAAGCGAATTTGTGGGAGCCTTGATTTGACTCCTACAGTAAAAAATCGAGTATTTTAAAAATGGCCAATTTGTTATTATGAAACAAAAAAAATATAAAATAGGGGCGGGCCATGACCCCCGCCCCTATCCCAACCACCACATAATTAAACACATTGTTTGGGCCGACGGGCCATGACCCCCACCGGACCCCATGGTACCCACACCCATATTATATGTTAAAAAAAAACAGACATGTGTGGGGTGGTCGGTGGTCAACCCCGCCACCCCAACCACACAACCACCATATATATATATATATATATATATATATATATATATATATATATATATATATATATATATATATATATGAGGTTGGCAGGAGTTGAACCCACGGCTGACCCCGCCCACACAGCAGCCCCTCCATAAATGCCAATCGCAACATATGTTTATAACATATAACCACTGCGCCACCAAATGGGTCGGGTCGAGGTCGTGGGCTGCATACCTCGTCCGCCCAACGTTCAAATGTGTTATATTTAAAACAAAACATGTCATTAAAATTCCGAGTATGGGGGGTAGGTGGGGTTGGAACCTCAACCACCCCTCGTCCAAACTCATCCATTTTCCAAAAGCCCAATGGGCTCGTCTTGTAAAGTCTGCGCATATTTTTATTTAAAAACCAGCATTTCGTGAGTGCACCCAAGGTAGAGGCAATTCAAGAGCAGCATGCAGTTCGAGGCAGGAACATTTTTCGATTCAGGCGGAACCATGAGCAGGCCCAGAAATAGGGAGCGGAACCATGATCCTTGAAATTTTCCCGGGGAGGTAATTTTTCTCCTTGTTGAAATATAATGAATTTTACAGTCATTTTTCACGGTTTTTCGCAGGGAACACAATGGCGAGGTCGGATTCACCTTTTGAGTTGCATATTTCCAGTCTTCTTGTGGAGCAACACCTTTGAGGAATCTAGGGGGAATATAAAAGATTCCTTTTTGCCCCAGATTTTCACTTTGTCAGAATTCAGAAATTTGATAGTCAATTTTGCACTATTCGACATCACGAATCTGATGGCATATTTAGATTTTCCATCTGAGCTTTATATTTTTCGGCCAAATTTTGAAGTGAAGTTGCAGGTGTCAGCATTTAGTAAGTGAGCAGTCAATTTCACACCTTTCGATGCCACAATCGTGATGGTGATTTCATATCCAGTGGTAGAGCATCCCATTCTTCAGTCATCTTTAGTGTGAGGTATATTATGTGTTAATTTCATGTACTTCTTTGTCCCTTTGCTACGAGATGCATTGTGATGTACAGATCCCTGTTGATGTTTGATGTGGGATCTTGTTTTGTTCCGGATGTGAGATGTAATTTCTATCATGGATTTGTATTATGTTTGAGATCCCTTTGATTCAATGTTGGCAGGATACTCATTGTCACATGTATGTTTTTTGAGATCCCTTTGTTTGCCATGTTGGCGGGATACTCATAGTCATTATGTGTGAGTTATTGTCATACTAATAGGAGTCCTTTTTGAGAGCAAGAGTTCCTGTAGTGGAAAATCTCGTGGAAAGGTCCAACCACTCTTGTGTGAGGGAATTTTCCTTATACGATAGAGAAAACACCATCCATGTACATCTTCACTCTTTACAACACTTGATGCAGCGACCTACACCATATTGACACCGAGGCCCGGAGACGTAGTCCCTCCTGGATGAACTCTGTTATCAATGTCTTATGTTACTCATGCTTGTTATGTTCCTCTTCTTTACAACATGCAAATGTTCATTTATGTTCATTAACATTTTGATAAATTGTAATCCTAACACATTAGCCGAAGTAAATGGTCTTGGTTAAGGGTATCAGGAATTTACCAGGATCAGCACCATCCAATAATTGTTCATTTATGTAATGTAAAGGAGGTTTCTCCCTCGAAGAGGCTGATTTCTAAGGCGTTGATCTATCTTTTCTTCTATTTTGTGAGCTCGTTTCATAACACTTAATATTTCCAACATGATATGATCATGATCCAAACAAACCCTAGAACAAACCCATTTCCTAGTTAGTGGGAAGGATTGTAACATGGCCTCAACCACTAGAAATTGGTCAAATCGTTTGTCCACGAAATCATTACCCACCCTCTTGTTGTTCCATATGGGTTTCAATCGCACACGAATAATGTCAACCAAATAACATCTTTAAAATTTATTAGAGAAAAAATCCATGAGGGGATCGACCCTCACATTAGGGCCCCATGATTCTGCAACACTCAAAGAAAACTTAAGTCACCGCCCAGAATTAGGAGATCTGTCTTCAACAAGGAGGAATCAAAGTGAACCCCAGCAAACCCAACCACTAAAAAACACTAAGTGTTTAAAACCCGAATATTTTGATATCCCATCCAAGAGCCAAACCCCTTGAACGACCACGTATATGAATAGCATAAAAATGCTAAGATGATTATGGAAATTTAATAATACAATCACCGTCGCCTAGGGTCTCTTGAAGGAAGATGACATCAGGTCTCTCTGTGAGAATAAGCCTTTTAAAATCCACCTTTTTAGGATAACTGACCAACCCACAATAATTAAAAGAAAGTTTCTTCATAAGGAAACCTCCTGAAGGGACTGCATTGATCTAAGTGCCCCATTGATAGGAGTTTGATGACCCGTTGCAATGTCTACACAAGATTTTTCCTTAGCCAAGGAAATGTTGGACTGAATCTCACACCCTTTTCCCAAAGTATCAGACCCTGGAAGCATACCTAAACCCCCTGAGGAGCCCCCTACCTCTAAAATGACAACACAGGACTGTAAGTTGTGCAAAATAGCTCCCTCAAAGGACTCACTCGAATAACTTGACAACATAGATGTCCTAGGAGAAGAGCATCTTGAATACCACATCAAAATAGAACAAGGATATTTTGCAAGGGGAGTCAAAATAAATGGCAAAGAAGGAAGACCCAAACCCATAAAAGAACTAAAAATTAACCTCAAATCATTAGATGCAACACGGTCATAAATATGTAAATTTTGGAAGGAAAGGGGATCAGGGAGACCACAAGAGACTTCTCAACCCTTATCATAGAAGACAAAAGTGCACCCACCTGAGAAGAGACCAAAATTGGAAACAACATCTCACTAGGAAATACCGAAACTGACGTCACATGGTCCCTCACCCAACCATTAAATTTAGTTGGAACACCCTACTCAGCCTCCATCCATGCTTGTTTGCATATGATGAATCGAGTTGGTAAGGTGATTTGCAGTAGTCAAAAGATGCCCTAATCCCTTAAAAAACCAATAAGATCTGGTGGAAGAATATTCCCCACGTTGCATCCAAGCCAGGGATCTAATCCCAACCTCAAAATTTTCCCATCACCAAATTTCCATGCTAAACCCTTCGCCACCAGGTCGAAATAATTAAGGACAACACACAAGGTCACCAAAATGTTCAACCTTGATTTAATTCGCATCCTAACCCAATAAATTAGAGATATAGGGGACACATATTTTTGAAGGATCACCTTGGTCCAAATACTATCGGTGGAGAGGAGCATCCACCCACATTTTTCAGCAAGAGCCTTAGATAAAAGAAATATGTTCTTGAGATCCCCCCCCCACCCTCCGCAACATCATTGTTACAACAAGGCCACTCCAACGGACCCATGGTAAAACAAACATATCTTGAGAACCTTCCCATAATAATTTGAAACAAATCTGCCTAGCCTTCTCCAATACCCCCTTAGGAATCTAGGCCGAAGACATCTAGTAATAGGGATGAACATTTCAATGTTTTTCCCAACTTCTTCAAAAACCAATGCCAATTTGTTTGTTTTGTTTTTGTTTTTGTTTTGTCTTTTTTTTGTTTTTTTGTTTTTTTTTTGTCTTTTTTTTGTTTTTTTGTTTTTTTTGTATATCCATTGGGTTTTAAAAGTAACCCCAAATATTTTAAACCATCTTCTAGTTCGGAGATGCTAAATGGAAAATTGGATCACAAAAGATCCACCTCCAAAGCATCCAAATTATACACAAAGATAGTAGATTTATTGTCATTAATCTCCATCCTTGTAGCCAACTGGAACAAAGATAAAATCCCCTTGAGAGCACACGCATCCCTTGTTGACCCATTGCAAGAAATTAAGATGTCATCCAAAAATAATAAATCTATGATATTGAGAACCTATGTAATGGCAATGCCATGAAAAACTCCACAACGACAAACATCTTTGATCATAAGAATGAGCCCCTCAGCTATAAGAAGAAACAGCAAAGGTGACAACGGGAAACCTTGTTGTAAAATGCGATGCACATGGAAAAAATTTGAAGCAACACCATTAGTTAATAATGTAAAGGATACATTCATCAAGCATCCCATAATCCAATTGATAAATTGAACGTCAAACCCAATGCGAGTGAGGATTAGCCGGATAAATGAACAATTATCCCATCATAAGATTTTGAGAGATCGATTTTTACAACAACGCCCTTTAAATTCAATAGTTCAATGTTGTGGAGACCATTCTGCACCAAGTCGATGGCCTCATGAATTTGGCACCCCGCCAAAAATCCAATTTGTTCCTCGGAGACGACCCTTGAAAGAATGGCTTGATACACCTAGAAATCACTTTGGATATGATCTTATAAACATAGTTTCATAAATAAATTGGGTGAAAATATTCAAAGGATTTAGTATTATCAACCTTTGGGATCAAATTAATGAAGTCAAGTTAAAGGCGAGAATCCACCCTTCCATGTGAGATTCATTGACCACCCTTAGTAAATTCCTAACAATCAGTTAAAAAAAACGAGAATAGAATTCAACAACCCAACCATCCAAACCAAGGCTTTTATCTTCTTGAAAACTTTAGAGGGAATCCTTTAGCTCCTGAACCGAGTCTTCTTCCATCAACTCCACATTTTCATCTACCTCCGCAAACTTGCGAGGAAATAACTGTGCCACCTTAACAAAATCTGGTATATTGACTCACCGAGGCTCCTTGAAATATTTCTAAGATGTGATTCCCCCAAGGAAGCAAGACCTTCAAAATATGAAATCTCCAAACCCTCTACATTTTACGTACCCCAAATGGCGTTGGATTTTTTTTACCTTTAGCATAAGCATGAAAAAAATCAATATTTTCATCTCCACTATCCAACCAAATGGCTCGACTCTTCAATCGCCATGACTTCTCCTGATTTTCCAGAGTTTTGTTCCTCCTAGCCACAAGTTGTTGTAGAGAATCCCATGATTCAAAAAGCATCAGAACCTAGGCTTGAAGAGTCTTCAATTAGTAGTTCCACATCCCTCAATTCTTCCTCCTCATGTCATTACACAAAATCAACCCAATACTTTATGAGTGATTTTATGAATGATAGATTGTGGGAAAATTTACTAGCAATAGAATGCCCACATAGACCATCATACGACCACCAATTGTCTTTAACCAAAGCAATGATAGGCTCATCCTTGAGCCAACTAGCGTTCATTTTGAATGAACTCATAGGCTTCCAAGAGGAACTTAATATTTCCAACATGATACGATAATGATCGTAACAACCCCCAGAACAAACCCATTGCCTAGTAAGTGGGAAGGATTGTAAGATGGCATCAACCACTAGAAATCGGTCCAATCGTTTTGCCACAAAATCAGCACCCACCCTCTTCTTGTTCCATGTGGGTTTCAATTGCACAAGATCAATGTAAACGAAATAACATCTATAAAACTTATTAGAGAAAAAATCCATGAGGGTATTGAACCTCACATTAGGGCCCCGTGATTTTGCAACACCCAAAGAAAATTTTAAGTCACCACCTAGAATTAGGAGATCTGTCTTCAACAAGGAGGATTCAAAGAGATTATTTTAAAATTCTACACGGTCATCATGAGCCCATAAATATTGATGAAGGTAAAGTATGATCCAATTCCAAAGTGAACCCTAAAATACCCAAACACAAAAAAACACTCTAAGTGTTTAAAACAAAAATATTTTGATATCCCATCTAGGAGCCAAAAACGCCAGAATGACCACGTACATCAATAGCATAAAAATACCAATAGAATAAATAAGACACTGAAAATTTAATAATACAATCACCCTCACCTGGGGTCTCTTGAAGGAATATGACATCAGGTCTCTCAGCGAGAATAATCCTTTTAAAATCCATTTTTTTAGGGTTACTGGCCAACCCACAATAATTAAAAGAAATTGTCTTCATAGAGAAACCTCCTGAATGACCTAGATTGATCTAAGTGCCCAATCGATAGAAGTTTGATGAATCGTTGCAATGTCTACACAATATTTTTCCTTAGCCAAGGAAATGTTGGATTGAATCTCACACCCTTTTTCCGAATATTTAGACCCTGGAAGAATACCCAAACCCCTTGGGGATCCCCTTGCCTTTGAAATGACAACACATGAACGTAAGTTGTGCAAAATAGCTCCCTCACCGGACTCACCTGAATAACCCGACAACATGGATGTCCTAGTGGAAGAGTATCTCTAAGACCTCGTCAGAATAGAACAAGGAGCTTTTGCAAGGGTAGTGAAAATAAATGGCAAAGAAAGACAACCCAAACTTGTAAAATAACAAAAAATTAACCCCAAATCATTAGATGCAACACGATCATTAATATGTAAATTTTGAAAGGAAAGGGGATCCGAGGAGACTGCAAGAAATTGCTCGATCCTTATCGTAGAAGACAACAATGCACCCACTTGAGAAGAGACCAAAATTGGAAACAACATCTCACTAGGAATGATTGAGACCGACGACACATGGTCCCTCACCCAAGCATTGACATCAGTTGGAACACCCTGATCAACCTTCGAAATCCACCCCCTAAGTCTCCACACATGCTTGTTTCCATATGGTGGACCAAGTTGGTCAGGTGATTTGCGGTAGTCAAAATATGCCCTAATCCCTTAAAAAACCAATAAGGTCTGGTGCAAGAATATGCCCCAAGTTGCACCCAACCTAGGTATCTAATCCCAACCTCAATTTTTTTCCATCACCAAACTTCCATGCCAAACCCTTCACCACCAGGTCAAAATAATTAAGGACAACCCACTAGATCGCCAAACTTCCATGCCAAACCCTTCGCCACCAGGTCAAAATAATTAAGGAAAACCCATCAGATCACCAAACTTCCATGCCAAACCCTTTCTCACCAGGTCAAAATAATTAAGGACAACCCACCAAATCACCAAAATGTTCAACCTTGATTTAATTCACATCCTAACCCAATCAATTAGAGATAGAGGGGAGATATATTTTTCAAGGATCACTGTGGTCCAAATACTATCAGTGGAGAGGAGCCTCCAACCACATTTTGTAGCAACCAAATACATCCAGTAATAGGGATGAACTCCAATACAAAATTAACTAAAACTTGTCTTCTTGCTTGAGATGACCAACGAAAGGTAAAAAATTTAAATGTTTTTTCCAACTTGGCCCAAAACCAATGCTAGTAAGTTTTATTTCTATCCATTGGGTTTCAAATGGAACCCCAAATATTTTAAACCATCATCCAGTTCAAATATGTTAAATGGAAAATTGCATCATAGAATATCCACCTCCAAAGAATACAAATTATACACAAAGATAATAGATTTATTGTCATTAATCTCCATCCCTGTAGCCAACTGGAACAAAGATAAATTCTCCTTGAGAGCACACATATCCCTTATTGAACCATTATAGAGAATTAAAATTTCATCCACAAATAATAAATGTGTGATATTGAGCACCTATGTAAGAGAAATTCCATGATAAACTCTACAACGACATGGCATATTTGATCATAAGACTAAGCCCCTTCGTTATAAGAAGAAAGAGAAAAGGTGACAATGGGAAACCTTGCTACAAACCACGATGAACATGGAAAATATTTGAAGCAACACCATTATTTAATATTGTAAAGGATACAATCGTGAAGCATCCCATAATCCAATTTATAAATTAAATGTCAAACCCAACATGAATGAGGAGTAGTCAGATAAATGACCAATTAGACCATCATAAGATTTTTCGAGATCAATTTTTACAACAACGCCCTTTAGCTTCAATAGTTTAATGTTGTGGATACCATTCTGCACCACCCGGATGGCCTCATGAATTTGGTGCCATGCCAAAAATCCATTTTGTTGATGGGAGATGACCCTTGAAAGAATGCTTTGATACACCTAGAAATCACTTTGGATATGACCTTATAAACATAGTTGCATAAAAAAATTGGGTGAAAATATTCAAAGGATTTATTATTTTTAACCTTTGGGATCAAAATAATGAATTCAAGTTAAAGGCAGGGAGAATCCACCCTTCCCTGTGAGATTCATTGACCACCCTCACTAAATTCCTACCAATCGGATAAAAGAAACCATAGAAGAATTCAAAAACCCAACAATCCAAACCAAGGATTTTATCTTCTTGAAAACTTGAGAGGGAATACTTTAGCTCCTAAACTGAGACTTCTTCCATCAGCTCCACATTTTCATCTACCTCCACAAAGCGAGGATATAAGTGTGCCACCCGAACAATGTCTGGTATATTGAATCACTGAGGCTCCTTGAAAATATTACTAAAATGTGATTTCCCCAAGGAAGAGAGACCTTCAAAAGATGAAATATCTAGACCCAATGCATTTTATGTACCCCAAATGGTGTTGGAAATTTTTTGACCTTTAGCATAAGCATGAAAAAATTAATATTTTCATCTCCACTATCCAACTGAATGGCTCGGCTCTTCAACTGCCAGGCCTTCTCCTATTTTTCCAGAATTTTGTTCCTCCTGGCCACAAGATGTTGTAGAGTATCCCAAGTTTCAAAAGAATTATAAGCATCAAAACCCGGGTCTGAAGATTCTTCGATTAGTAGTTCCACATCCCTCGATTATTCCTCCTCATGTCGCTACGCAAAAGCAACCCAATACTTTATGAGTGATTTTATGAATGATAGATTGTGGGAAAATTGACTGGCAATAGAATGCTGAGATAGAACATCATATGATAATCAATTGTCCTTAGCCAAAGCAGTGAAAGACATCCTTGAGCCAACCAACATTCATTTTGAATAGACTCACAGGCTTCTAAGAGTAACTTAACATTTCCAACATGATATGATCATGATCCAAACAACCCTAGAACAAATCCAGTACCTAGTAAGTGGGAAGGATTGTAACATGGCATCAACCACTAGAAATCAGTCCAATTGTTTGGCCACAAGATCAACACCCACCCTCTTTTTGTTCCATGTGGGTTTCAACGACATAGGATTAATGTCAACCAAATAACATCTATAAAATTTATTAGAGAAAAATCCATGAGGGGATCGACCCTCACATTAGGGTCCTGTGCTTCTGCAACACCCAAAGAAAATTTTAAGTCACCACACAGAATCGGGAGTTCTATCTTCAACAAGGAGGATTGAAAGAGATTATTTTAATACGCTACACGGTCATCATGAGGAAAATAAATATTGATGAAGGTAAATTTTGTTTTAATTCCAAAGTGAACACCAACAGACCCAACCCCAAAAAAAACACTCTAAGTGTTTAAAACCTGAATCTTTTGATATCCCATCCAAGAGCCAAACCCCTAGAATGACCATGTACCTCAATAGCATAAAAATGACAAGAGGATAAAGAGTATTATGAAAATTTAATTATATAATCACCCTCACCTAGGGTCTCTTGACTGAATATGACATCAAGTCTCTGTGTGAGAATAAGCCTTTTAAAAGCCATTTTTTAAGGATTACTGGCCAACCCACAATAATTAAAAGAAAGTTTCTTCATAGGGAAACCTCTTGAAGGGATTGCATTGATCTAAGTGCCCCATCGATAGAATTTTGACATATTTTACCTTAGCTAAGGAAATTTTGGATCGACTCTCATGCTCTTCTCCCAAAGATTCAGACCCTGGAAGCAGACGCATACCCCCCGAGGAGCCCCCTGCCCTCGAAATGACAACACGGGACCGTAAGTTGTGTAAAATAGCTTCATCATCGGACTCGCCTGAATAACTCGTCAACATGGATGTCCTAGGGGAAGAGTATCTCGAAGACCCCGTCACAATAGACCAAGGAGATTTTTCAAGGGGAGTGAAAATAAATGGAAAAGAAAGACGACCCAAACCTGTAAAATAACAAGAGACTACTCGACCCTTATCCTAGAAGACAATAATGCACCCACCTGATAAGAGACCAAAATTGGAAACAACATCTCACTAGGAATGACCAAGACCGATGACACATGGTCCCTCACCCAACCATTGAAATCAATTGGAACACCCTGCTTAACCTCTAAAATCCACCACCCACCACCCCCCCCACCCCTCTCGCCCCAGTCCTCTCCTTCTTTGTAGATTTTCCCTCATCAGAATGCACCTTGAAAGTAATATCATAATTATTTACCAAATGACCCACATCATGACATCTACAGAAATGAAAAGGAAATCCTTCATAATCCAAATCCTATAGTTTGACCTCACCCTTCCCTATGTTCACAGTAGCATGCAATTTTTTTTGGAGGTCAAGGAAAACTAGAATACGAGCAACCAACATGTCATGGGACTCACGAAAGAAATAAGCTACATCCATAAATGATTATGGTTGTTACCCAAATTCATGAAACTTTGTGTGTTCCACATATTCGATGACAACCCATGAAACTTTGTGTGTTCTTTAACATGGTATTTTTTTATATATTATTATTGGTATAATAATCAATACTCTTGATTATTATTATTCCAAGATATTATAATAATAATTTTTCCATTATAAGTATTATTATATTAGACCATGCATATATTAAGATGGAGTTGGAGGGGGAGAGAGGAGATAAGTAGGGAAGAGAGAGAGAAGGATAGGAGAGAGAGGGAGATAAGGGGAAACAGAGAGAGAGAGAGACAGTGATACCTAGAGATGAAGGGGGGAGAGTGGAGGAGAAAGAGAAGGATAGAGGGAGGGAGATACTGACAAATATGGGAGAGAGAGAGAGAGAGAGAGAGATTGTAACACCTCCTCGGGTAGTGGAAGGTGTTACATCAATCTAACTCGACCTCCATAAACCTGACATGGAAATGAGGTCACAAAATCCTCAATTTTCAACTTCCCCAAAACTAAAAACTAACATCTCCATTGCATCCAACTCATTAATATATTTCCAATGATATAAATGTTATCGCGATCAAAAATATGGATCAAAATTTATGGCCATTTGAACTCGAGCCTTTTTAAACACTACCATATAATCATGGCTCCAATGGTGTGGCCCCCATGGCTTTCCCGGTCAGCATAACAATCTTGTGTTTTAGGTCGCGTTCTCCCAGGCCCTAACACATCATAGCTTCCTTATAATATTCAAAATATTGGTCTCAACATTATTTCCTTGGTCCACAATGCAATTGCATGTTACAAATGGGTCTAAGGTGAGACTAACTCCTTCCATTTCAATTGGCAAGAGGACTTCCTGTCTCAGCCCTTATTAATCTCGACTCTTTTCCTTGGCCTAATCCTTACCATGCATGCCATATTTCCTCCTGAGGTCCCAAGACATGAATATATTTATCGATTGCTACGAAAATCACCTCTCAATATTGGCCTTGTTAGTCTCAGTCCTTTTCCCATGACACACCTCTCTTTCTCCCTAAGGTCCCGAGACGTGAATGTCTCTATTAATTGCCAAGCAAACTTATGTCAATCTCGGCCCCATAAGTCTCAACCCTTTTTACATGGTGCACCTCTCTTCCTGCTAGAGGTTCGGAGATATGAATGTCTCTTTTAATTACAGGGAAACTTCCTGTCAATCTTCACCCTTGAGCTTAATGCATACATAATCGTTAATATGGGTGCCCTTGATTACGAAGCTTACGTAATATATATGTGTATGTATATATATTAATAAGAATGTCCTCGACGCTCGGCCTTAATGGCCTATCCCTTATAATCTTTGCATATATATATATATATATATATATATATATATATATATATATATATATGTATGTATGTATGTATGTATGTATGTATGTATGTATGAAAAGATTATAAGGGATAGTCCCTATACATATATATAGGGACAACTCAACAGTCGGCCTTATAGCCATATCTCTCATAAGCTTATCAATGCCCTTTCTTGACAATTTGGGTTATCTCTCCTAAGCTTTAACACATATATACATGTATAATTATTTACACAAGGATGCCCTCAATCATCATAACAAAGCATAAAACCACTCAGGAAGCCATAGTTGATTATAATAAGCATGATAGATTTATAGGGAGCATCAAGCCTCCCACACTTGCACATTTGGCATTCAAGAATTCATACAACAAATAAGAATGTTCCCAGACAACACATGCCATAAGAAAACAATATAACATCATAGTGAAAATGTCATTCATAATAACATAAGTAAATTACTTATCTTCTGTTATAGATAAGTCTGGCAAGTAAGGTTGGGACTCTAAATATCCACCAAACCTTAGATTGAGTGCACTACATGATATATTGTAGTCAATCACCCCCGAGCTAGATCCATGATCTAAGGGAATTTTTAGTTAGTCTTAGCTGGAATTCATAGTAATCTTCCAAGTGAATGGGATGATTTACCAGATTATTTATCAACTACCATACTTAAGGGAAAGCATTGCAGGTATCGTGTAGCTCACAATTATTTCTGGGTGGTTTATAATCTTACTTGAAAATCTTTAAGTGGTTTCTCAACCCTTATTTGCTAGCAGTAAGAGGTTTATTGGTCCTTTCAACAAACACCTCATGAATGCTACCCTACCTGGTTCTTTCTTAACCTTGTTGTCAAGCACTAAAGGGTTTATCATATTGCTTAGCAAGCCCTTAGTGGTTTATCAACCACAAAATAAGCATCTTCACCCATGAATCTCCTTTGAGAATTCCAATGACTTCTCCCAGTTAGTACACTCACAATATGTAGTTTCATATCTTTTATAGAGGGAATTCCATTCCCTTTGCCTTAAATTTTTTTCTAGTGCTCGACATGCGCTTAGAAATTTCATTCCTCCGATGTTTTCTTTTCCTACTTAGTACTCTTTGTCATGCTCTCCTTTATTAGCCCCCATCCCCCCTTTCAATTCCATCCATTTTTTTCCTTGCACCCCCTTTCCTTCATGGGGTTGTTCATATTCCCCATGTCGTTCTTGTTCCCTTGACATGGGAGATGTGGGGGCTTACCTTGGAGATATTCTTTCCAACTGTTGATGGAGGTGTGTGGGTGGTTATGCTAGCCTAACACGATTATATCCTCCCCTTAGATAGTGGATTTGTGTCCCTTTTCCATCAGTTCTATTAAAATAAAATTTTATTATATTCTTAATAACACATTACAAAAATTGGGGGTGTGTGCCAAGAGCGTTACAAACCCCACCCCCTTAAAGGGAACACCTTCATCAATGTTCTTTGTAATAGTAAACAAAACAAAAAAATTGAGCTTTATTTATACAACTCTTACGTTCACTTATTCAACAAAGAAAAGATGGGAACAACACCCCTATTTTCTCAACTCTCTATAACAAAAAAAGACACAAAAAATAAGCTTTAGATATACAACTCTTACATGCACTTATTCAACAAACAAAAAATCTGTACAACACCCTTATTTTCTCAACCACTTCCAGGTGGCTTTATCGGGTCGAGAGTGCTTCGCTTGCACCTTGAACTTCTCTATTACTCGATTCGAGGGTGTGATTTTCCTTCGATCCAAGATGCATAGTGATTCTGGTTGGAACTCTCCCTTGGGTACCACCTGTATCATAGACCAATCAACAACATGATTAACATCATGAACATATTTCTTAAGCAATGAAACATGAAAAAATTCGTGTGTTTTCACTGTGGGTGGTAGGATCACTCTATAAACAACTGGTCCCACTCTTTCTAAGATCCAAAATGGTTCGCAATATCTAGGTGGAAACTTGGCACATGAGCCCACTTTCAATGAGATTTTCCTTGCATTAATGCAAAGAAAGACATGTTTTCCCACTTGAAACTCTTTATGCATTCTATGTTGGTCTGCATAACTCTTATGTTTATCTTGGGCTATCTTTATCTTTTGTTTTATTTTGATAATTTCTTGTTCTATTTATTTTAACATGTCTATTCCAAGGAATACTCTATTCACTAGATCACCCCAGTTGATATGATTATTGCATTTTCTACCATATAGTGCCTCAAATGGATTCATTCCTAATGACTCTTGATAACCATTATTATGTTCAAACTCCACCAGTGGTAGGTGTTATTCTCCTATACCAATAGGTGTCATATATCATGATTGACTTGATGGGCTATGTAATATGTTCATACCTTCCCTTGTTGCAAAAGTTTTCCATATTGTCAAAAAAATAAAAAAATTTTAAAAAAAATGTAAAGAGGGTATACCCTAAAAGAAAAATCAAAGGGTGAAAAAAAAAAATGGCCAAAAAAATAAAAGAAAATGAACCCCACCAAAAGAAAGGCCAAGGAAAGTGCGCAAGTCTAAATGCCACTACTTTTTGCTCTTATGTAAATAAACAAATTGTGTGCAACTTGTATCTTATGCCACAATTGATGAACAGTCAAACAGTTTAAGCTTGGCTTGTTCATATTTGAATTTTATGTTTTAGAGATAGAGAATAAAATCTGACCAAACTGTTTAATCTTGGCAGATAAGTAGATAGGTAGAGTAAATAAAAGGAGCTCAACAGTTTAATCTGAGCCCTTGGATGTAATAAGGTTATACTTAGATAGATTTCTACATGTAAAAGAAAAGAAAGTGTGATAAGGGTTTGCCAGTCTAAGTGCACCCTAATAAAGAAAAAAATGGTAGGTTAAAGTAGGTAGGGTAGGTAGATGTTGTTGCAGAATTACATGTGATGGATAATGACTCTAAATGTGTTAATCTTTACTTTCATCACAAGGGCAAGACAGATATTACACTGGAAGAATTTCAAGCAAAACAAAGTCAAATAATTAACTTCCCTTCTCATTTTTCCCTAAAATTTTACTAATTTCCCCTAAGTACTAAGGCATTTGAAAATTAGAGGGGCTCAAGGCATTTCCTTGACTTTTGGAGGGACCGGACCCTCAGCCCAATAATTGAAAAGCCTGAGTACTTAAAACCATTCATAAGTCATTCATTCACTTCTAAAAAATCTTTTCCTAAGTAAAATCCTATTTTGCTTAGGGAAATTGGACAATATCTCATAAAAACCCTTTCATTCAAGCATAAGTTAAATACATACTTCTAATGTTTTTATACTTAGCGCTTTTTCATTCATTTTCATATTAACTTTTAACTTTATTATTTAATTCACTATATAATTCAACCCGTTCTCATATTATTTTAACTATATAAAACTCCCAATTATTACATATCTCGCCCCTTTGGTTGAAAAATAACTTTAATATTGTGTTAATTGTGATTAATTAGTTAAAACCGCGACTAATTAAGAACCATGATTCCCCACCACATTAAAAAAGGATTAATTAACCCTCATGGTTAATTAATAACTTACCCCACCAATCGAATTGCCCCCGATATGATTAAATCGTGTTTAATTGTATTGGGCCCACCCTCGCTATTTCCATATCATCTCACCTCCCCGACAGCCGTCCGATCAACCCCTTCACATCCAACGACTATCGTCCATATCACATCGCCCCCACGTCCAAACAATAATGCTCGATTGCTAAGCGGTTTTCCAAACAGTGTCTCACCACGCGTCACGAAGGGTATGGAATCACTGGCTTTCACTTGAAAACAGCCCGTCCCCAAAAGTGGTGTGATGTATACCGCTTACCACCCTTCGCATTCAAAAAAAAATTCTTTCCTGCATATGTCATCTACCCGAAAAATAAAACCCCGCCAACTTTTGACTCTGCGAATAAAACAAATAAACGTGCATCATTTTAATTATCCCGTGCATCAACCAGTGTTCCCATGCAAAAAACTGCAAAGCCATCTGTCGAAGATTGTCAACCGCCGCCTTGCTGATAAAATTACAGACAAACAATCCAGAACCCATCAATAGTTGCCTACACCTGTTTTCATCACTATTCACTTCCCGAAAACAGGTATTTACCCAGTTCCGGTCGAACCCTGCAAGTCTTGGTTTTTTATTTAATTCCATAGGAAAAGACTAAAAAATAGTAGAATTTGGTCTTTATTTCACTCCTAAGTTCCCAGACCTGTAATTGTGCCCATTTTTCCATCAAAAACCCAAATTCCTTTCTGAATCCACAAGAACCAGAAATGGAAACCCATGTGGCTTTGAATCTTGCGCCTCTGAATGCCCCCCATAAAGATTTAGACTATCTGCCTCTAGCAGATAGGGATTTCCAGATAAAAAACCTCATTGTTAGTGAAAATCCTCTCAGAACCTTTTGCCAATGCAGAGATAATTTCCTGAACGGCTCTGATATTTTGGGACTGTGGGATTCCAATCTTCCAATGTATTTTTTACCTTCAGTCCATGTTTTTCCCGAAATAATTTATCACTGCCATGCCAATTACGATCCCAATCAACGCGCAGTCATGTCCCCGAGTCAAACTGTTCTTTTCCCGATAACTTCTCAATCCATAAATGAAATGTTACAGTTCCATCCCGGTCAAGCCCTGACTCCCATTTCCATGGGAGATTTACTCGAAAAATCCACAAATTTATCCTAAGAAGAGCTGAATTGCTCTGTTAGACTTTCATGCTACTAGAACATCAACCCAAAGGCCCACCTCCTTATGGATATTCCTTTTTTACAGATATGGGCAGACTCATATTGAATATGATATCTTCTGTAATTGGTGTCAACACTAGTGAATACGTTGATAAGTTAACCCTAGTGTTGTTGTCAATTTTTACTCCTGGACAACCCCCTGCTATCAAATATGATTTTGCTTCCTTTATTGCTGATAAAATTCATGACCAGTTCATGAGATTAGAAAATGAAAAAGTTTTCAAATATTCCACTTTTATATACCATCTCATGCTCTATTATCAATCACAGAGTTTCCCCTTCCATGTCATGAAACTGGATGCCAAAGGAAATCCAAGGTCTGTAATTTTTTGGTCTGCAATCTTCCACAATTCCTTTGAGTCTCCTTATTCTTACAATAAGTTCATTGATCTATTTGTACACCCTGCAACTACCTTATTAACAGGAGTTTCCCCTCCTAGGGTCAATAATGATATGAAGAAAATTCTCCAACTCTCAAAGCAATACAGAATAGGTGATTGGTACCTATACATGAAACATACAGAAATTAGAATATATGGGTGTAAGCTGTGTCCTTTCAAGCTACCAAAATATGTTCCAATGAGGCTTTTTGCCTTAGAATATTTCAGACAAATGATAAATTCAGACATAGTCCATTTTTGCAATGTAAAGAAAAAGTCTCAGCTCAGAATTAAGAGTCAATTAGGTCCTTTTGTCTGTAATTGTAGGGATGCAGGAAAATAAGCTGAAAGAATTCTAGAAGACTATCTCAAATTGAAAAAAAAAATTTGGTGGGTACCTTATGACCCAAACAACTTTATATGTGATAGGAGAATGAAAAACAAATTTTCACCATACCTTCACCATAGAATTCCAGAGATTGAACAATTTGCAAATATGGATGAATGGATGGAAGGAACCTTAGTAGAACAACATAGTGTTGAAAATGTTGTGAAGGATCTTGAGAAAATACTTGACCTGGATTCTTTTGGGCAGGTACAAAGACTAAGAATTGGTCCTTCCTCTGCTGGAACCTCTCAGCAAAATTTGCAGAAAATCAATGCACTACCCATAGTAGCATCCAAAGGGAAGGAAAAGGAGACTGATACACAAGTCAGAGAAATTCACAATGTTAGAGCATCCTGAAACTTCCAAGGAACAGGCCCAAATACAAAATTCTCCTACTCAGATCAATGTGGCAAAAATTTTAATTTTGCAAAATCCTCTCAATGAAGAAAAAGGTAAAAAGAGAGATGCATAAACAGCTACCCCTATTAGTGGATCTTCAGAACAACCTGGTATCAAAAGGCAAAGATTAAATCCACTCTCAGAAGTATAATTTGTTCAAGAAATCACTAACATTCAGAGGAGAGAAGAGTTAGATAGTCAACAAACATTCATAATCAGTGGGACATCCACTGACTCACAGAAAAAAGAGCTACAAAGATAGCAAAGTGCAGAAGTATCTTCCCTCAAACCACCAGTGAAGGATGCTTGGGATATTAAGAAGACATTTATAAATATAAAGGCCAGAAATGATCCATTAATACTTCAAGTCTATAATCAATATTTAAATATGGCTTCCAAAAATCAACAAAGATTGATGTCAGCCTATGACATCCAACAGGGTAAAATGGTGATGAGCCATTTTAAGCCCAAAGTACGACAGCCTCACACAACTGCAGACTATGTTAGAACCAATTTTGAAGTCTTGGCAAAAGATATTCATCCTTTGGATCAGATTGAGCTGCACAAACAAACTGGAGAGATGATTTACTCAACTTTGACTGATAAGTCAATGATGGCCCAAAGATTACATAATTCTTTGGATAAAACTACTGCTCAATTGCATCTTGAAAAAGCCTCTTCCCAGGATAAGGACAATAGAATAAAGAGTTTGGAAGAAATCATTATTGGATTGGGTCATAATCTCAAAGATGTTAAGGATACAGAAGCCTTGATTAAAAATAAAGATGATGATATTGCAGCGTTAAGGAAACAACTGAATTTTCCATCTTCAAGGCATCCAAAGACTACTGAGGTAATAAAGCAAAACCCTGAAGAAGAATTAATGGATTTTGTTTTCAAACTTAATGAGCAGCTAAATGAGATTAAAAAAGAACTTGAAAAGGCATTAAAGGACAAGCAGCCAAACATTCCAGCATCTACAACAGAAGTAATTATAGGTACAACAAAATAAGTTAGTCAGCAGGACTATCACAGGGCAACACTTCTAATTTAAGCACTGAAGAATTAATAAAATCAATGGAGGAATTGAAACTCCAAGTGACAGAGCTCCAGAAAACAAAGGTACAATTTACCACCTTAGAACAAAAATACGATCTCTCAAAGATGAGTGTTGTAGAAAAAACAAGAGAGATCGACAGATTAGAAAAATTGGTCAAAGCATTGGAAAAGGATCTCACATTGGAGAAGCCTTTGAAAGAAATCAAAGAAATTCTTTGGGCCAACATCACTCAATCAATAAATGATGTCTGGCCATCAATCCAAATAATGTATGAGCAAAATGATTTAGTTAAATTGGCTCTGGAAGAAGTTCAAAAGGCAAGAGAAGAATTAGGAAATATGTCTGAAGAAGCCAATAAGATTATACAATTTTTAAATACCAAGAACATATATCAACTTGAAGAGCTAGGCATCCAAGACAGAACAGGAACAATTTTGGAGGTAAAAAGGGTTTTTACTCAAAGAACTCTAATGCAGAACCTAGAAAGAAGATGCTATGATATGCAGGAAGAAATCAATGCTTTTACAAAGAGATTGGATATTTTGCAGAGTAAAGGATTGCCAAGTCCTTTAGTTTCAGATGATAAACTAATGAGCCTTGAAAGCTATGTTGAGAAATTGAATAAGTATGCTGACAACCAGGCCAATTCATCGACCAGTTCATCAGTAGCAAAAGCATTGCCTACAGGAAAAATTCTTCATGACAGTCTGGAAAATTTGTTTTATCTCGAACATGAGGTAAAACACTTATTCCCAATTCAACCTACTTTCTTCAGATATACAGACACTGATGAAACTCTGAGGAAGCTTCAAAGAACCAGAATACCAGAAGCACAATGGTGGGAAGAGATGTAAGACATTTTGTAAAAATTATCCTTGCATGAATTTTGATTATTTACTACAGTAAGTCATGATAAAAAGAATAAACAGAGATCAAACAGGTCAAAGTGTATCAGTACAGGTAAAGAGTATCAGTAAAACAGAGCAACCAGCACAGAGTTACTGAAGAGGACAGCAATAAGCCTAATCATAGGGCCTACCTCCAGCACATTCATAATAAAAGGGAACAACACAACATCGGTTATCTTTTCTCTTATCTACGAGACCATCTATCTCTATTTTCTTGTAACATATTTATGAGTCATCCTAAATTATATCTCACTTTGTTAGGAGATATTTTTTATAATTTTTTATATAAATACTCCCTCAATTAGAGTATTGAGGGGGTGGATTCTTAGACTTTGTTGTAACATTGATTATTTTAGAATAAAGTGTTGTTGGAAAATTTTCACATGGCTAGCTGGATAAGGAATTGATGCAAAGGACTTTTCACATGATTCTTGAGTCAGACAAAGGATCAATAAGTCATCTATCTCTTATGTTTTAGAGTTTTATACTTGTTTATTATACCATTTGTGTTTCATATCTGAATGATAAACGAAAAGAGAATAATTCAGAAAGTGCTTAAGTGCAATCTGTTTTCAATCGTTGTTATTCTTAATGTTTTCTTCTAAACTAGTATAAACAGTGAATTCTTAATTGCTCCTATTTTCTAGTTTATTCATTTTGATTATTTGGTAAAGAATTCTTAATTGCTCTTTATTAATAATCATTCAAGTTCTCTCTTTCGAATATGTTGAAGGATTATTAATTTCCCTTCATCCATTTTGAAGCCCATTCCATCCATTTTAGATATTAAATTGTTCCCTATTTGATTACCTTGCCCTATAAAACCATCTCTTGTTAAGAAACCAATTCCAGTTAAGCTATTTTCTTTGACTCCATTAGCCCAATGGTTTAAAACTACTCAGTCTTACCCCTCTGCTATTGAATTCCATCATCCAAACATAATCAAAATCCTTGGACTTTTATAACTAGCCTAATATATTTAAAAAACAAAGCTAAAACTTAAAAAGAGAGCCCTCTCTGGGTACAGATTGGCTAGATTATGTACCTAAAAGTTGGTTTGTGGTTACCTCGGACCTCTTGCCTCTTCCCAACAACTTCAAGGAAAATCTGAGTGATAACATAGTGGCGACTCCATTGGGGATCTAAATAATTTGTTTGTTACTATTGTTTACTTTATAAACTACAGACAGAGCCTGAAGTTAGCCAGGTAGCCTTTCAAATTGCTCTTGCTTTGCAATTGCATAAGTAAATAAATGTTGCTTCAGTCTATCTCCAATTTAGTTTATGAACTGAACATTTGGTTTTAGATACTTGATCAGTTCCTCTAGTCAAATAAATCTTTAAGAAAATATAAATCCAATATCGAAAACCTCTTAAAGAGATTGTCGAAGTTGTATTCCATTTAGACAAAAACCAAAAAAAGAGAATCACCTAGAAACCTGGCTTCAGAAAGGACTCATTACACCAGGGCTAATCCTGATCCAAATCCACCACCTATGTTTGAAAATCCGAATCTGATCCCCAGAATTCTTAGGAGACAAGAGAGCCAAGAAAGTTCAGCTAGTTCTCGACCTCTCTATAGATCAATATCCTGTCCTGTGAAGTGGATTTACCTTGAGGACGAACCTTTTGACGAGCAATTTGAAACCTCTTTATTTGTAAATTTTTCTGAATCTGAGTTGTCCCACTTGGTTCGAGACCCAGTATTTATTGAAGATTTACAATCTGAATTTGTTACTTCACATCTTGAAAAACATTTGCGAAATTCCATACAATCTAAGCTTTCCTCTGAAGGAACACCAAATCTTTCAGTGATCACTTCAGCCTCTCCAAGTTCATCAACATTTCTTCAAATATCTCAACCTCAAACCACCCCTTCTACTCCTCCATCCATCACTCCCAGACCAACCTCAATTGTTATTTCATCACTACCTCCTGCAATGGCAAACATATATGCTCCCTTGGTATTACCAGCCAATCTAGGGGATATGCCCCAAGACTACCAAAGTAAAATCACTCCTTTTGATGGTTCTGGTACCTACACTGCACAACAACATACCAAAAAGATGACCGATTATTTTGAAATTTATGAAATAGATGTTGATGATGTAAGAATGAGAATATTTGTTCAAAGTCTCACTGGAGAAGTTAGAACCTGGTTTAGAGCCCTTCCTGCAAATAGTATCGCTGACCCAGAAGCTCTTTATAGAACATTTTTAAATAGATGGGAAAAGAAGAAAGATCCTCTTCAAATATTATCAGAATATGAAAATCTAAAGAGAGGAACACAAGAGACTGTGCAGGATTATTGCACTAGGTTCAATAATGTTTACAATGCTATTCTCTAAAACCTTAGACCTCCTCCAGATTTAGCATTAATCAAATTCCCTGATGGATTTGATTCTGATATGGCGTACCAGCTTAGGGAAAGATCTCCTCGGACTTTAGAAGATATGTAAAGTATAGCTGTTAGTGTTGAATCCAACCTGATATCTAAATGAGCTAAAGCCAGAAGTGAAAGGAGAATACCTTTAAAAGAAGAACCCTCAGCGTTTGAACAGAAACTGGATGCTATCATTAAAGGGATGGAAAGGCTAGGAGATAGAGTAGAAACAATTGAAAGGAAATCTCCTTGGGATGGTCAACCGAGCAATACTGGGAGGAATCCAAATTTCAGAAAAAACCAAAAACAAAACACTGAAAAGACTGGTCCTGACCAAAACATTAGGCCTCCATTCCAGGAAAATTATGTTGAAGCCTCAAATTCTGATGAACCAACAGAAGATACTCAAATAAACAACTTATCTGGACACAATAATGAACAGGAAGTTTTCTTGACCCAAGAGGATCAAGAAGCTCACATTCTCAAACAATTCCAAACTCATTCAGGAGAATCATTTGACTTCAAGGAGGGATATGATACAACCATTTATGAAGTCCACAAGCAATATAATCTGAGGAGCAGAAGAATTGATGTCCCTGAAACAAGTAAACAGAAAGCTACAAAACAACCTCTCAAAGGTAAAACCAATACTACCCCTGTACATATTCTTTCTAGATCAGATCCTAATCCTGCTAATCCAATCATTGAAGATGTATCCGATAGTCAACTGAATAATAGACAACTTTCCAATACTCTTCCTCCCAAAGGAAATGTAGAGGAACCTCCAGAAGTTGATTCGGAAACAACTTCAGCCCACAACCCCACTCCTGAGAAGGAGCAAAATATCGAAAACATAGAAGATAAAGAAAATCCAACTTTCCGAAATACAAGAACTCAGACTGAAAAACCTTTTAATCTGGAAGCTGGAGTAGGCAAATTAAAAATAGTTGTTCCATTGTCTGAATTAGCTAAACATGATGTCTACTGAAGTCAGTTTAATAGATCACTTAGGATCACTGAAAATGAAGACTCGGTTAACCTTTTTGATGACCGACCTAAATTACTCTTTGGCCCTGAAGTAAATGGAAAACCAGGGAATGGAGGAACTCCTCCATTCTATGTGAGTTTGAACATACACGATAAAATACTTCATAATGCCATGCTTGATTCTAGGGCATCTCACAATCTAATGCCCAAATCTGTAATGGAGAAATTAAACCTAGATATCACCAGGCCATACAAAGATCTCTTTTCTTTTGATTCAAGTCAGGTGAGATGTTTAGGATTAATCAAAGACTTGTGTGTTTCACTGGTTCAATACCCTGCAAAAACAATTTTGATGGATATAGTAGTAGCAGATATTCCTCCAAAATATGGCATGCTATTGTCCAGATCTTGGGGTGAAAAGCTTCAAGGATCTCTTCAATTGGATATGTCATTCGCTACTATTTCAGTGTTCGGCCAACCTAAGAGACTATACAGAGAAACTTTAATGAAATATGTAGTCAGTAGTCAGGAGAAACCTGAAAATTTCCCCATCTACTCAGTACACTCTGATATGGATTCATTTATTCTTTATAATGCTGAAATTGATCCTCCCACTGAATTAGAAGTTCCAGCAGCAGAACCAAAAGAAATTACAAATGAAAAATCTAGTGTTCAAATCCAAGAAATCTCTGAGAACAATGAAACATCAGATACCCAAGAGAAACCAGAAGAAAGTAAAAATCCAAATCTCACTGTTAAAAAAGTTCCTGAAACTCCTGATACCAATTATGAACATGAAATTCTTTGGCATTTAGAATTTGATGGTTCAGTTAACAAATTAGGAGTAGGAGCTGGAGTTTGGGTGCACAACCTTGAAAATGATCATGCTGAAGGCCATGCCTACAAACTAAATTTTAAGTGCACCAATAATATGGCAGAATATAAAGCTCTTTTGCTAGGTCTTAAACTTGTCAAAAGATTAGGGGAAATTAGAGTATCTGTCATAGGAGATTCTGATTTAATCATTCAACAAATCAAAGGACACTTTCTAACAAACGATCCCAGTCTGAGAGAATATAGAGGAACAGTTGGAGAGATATTCAATACTTTTCTACAAGCTCAGCTTGCTAAAATCCCAAGAAAACAAAACTTGCACGCCCATAGTCTAGCAATGTTTGCCAGCACCTGTAAATTACCATTTGATCCTAATCATCAGTTCACAGCTGAGATTAGACACAGACCAGCCATACCTGACAATTTTAAGAACTAGCAAGTGTTTGCAAATGATGAGCATATTAACAATTTCCTGACTCTAGAAAATGAATTTTCTAACAGTAACATAGATGAAGATACAATCATTGAATTTGATCAAATAAATGAACAAGAAATAGAGATTTCAGGGGAAAGTGCAATTCAAATGCTTCATCCAACAAAATTCACCAAAAAAGAAATGCAGAACCTTAAATAAATGGATGTTGATGAGATTTTTGAAGAAGAATCTGAGGTCATTAATTTAAAAAACAATCATTTGCCTAAAGGATTAACTCCTCTAGAAGATCTCTTTGATTCTAATGATATTCCAAAGAAACCCAAAATGGAACCATTAAAAGCAGATATTGAGGAATATAACTTGGAAACTGAAGAAAATCCGAAAATGATAAAGTTATCTAAATCTTTGCCTCCTGACCAAAAACTAAAATATGTTGAACTGGTGAAAGAATTCCAGGATGTCTTTGCCTGGAGTTATGAAGACTTGAAATCATATGACACCTTTATAATTCAGCATACAATACCTATGAAAGAAAATCAGAAACCATTCAAATAAAAACTCAGAAGAATTAACCCTGTACTGCTGCCTTTAATTGAAAAAGAAATCAAACAAATGTATGAAGCAGGGATAATTGCTCCCATTAGGTTTTCAGAGTGGGTGTCTAATTTAGTACCTACTAGGAAGAAAACTGGAGAGATCAGATTATGTGTTGATTTAAGAAATGTAAATAAGGTTTCTTTGAAGGATAATTACCCTTTGCCCAAAATGGATCACATTTTACAAAGGATAGTAGGTGCTTCTAGGATTTCTCTTCTAGATGGGTTCTCAGGATACAACCAGATTCTGGTTCATCCTGATGACCAGGAAAAAATAGCTTTTACAACACCATGGGGCACATTCAAATACATTAAAATGCCATTTGGACTTAAAAATGCAGGAGCAACCTTCCAAAGGGCAATGGACATCACATTTGCAAAAGAAATTCATGATTTTCTTGTCATATATCTGGATGATTTAATTGTCTTTTCTAAATCAGATCAGCAGCATTTGGACCATCTCAGACAAGTATTCATTAAATGCAGAAAATATGGTATCTCTTTGAATCCAAAGAAGTCCTTGTTTGGTCTTGAAGAAGGTAAACTTTTGGGCCATATCATCTCCAAAGATGGTATTAGAATTGATCCTGTTAGAATAGAAGCTATACTGCAGATACCTCACCCTAGAAATGTCAAAGAACTTCAAGCTTTCCTAGGAAAAATCAATTTTTTGAGAAGATTCATATCTAGCTTAACTGAACTAATTAGATTTCTTACTAACATGTTAAGAAAGGATTCAAGTATTAAATGGACAGTAGAAGCCAAACAAGCATTTGAAGAAATTAAAATGGCTTTGACCAGAACCCCGGTCCTTACAAGTCCACAATTTGATAGAGACTTCATAATATTTTCATTTGCATCAGAACACACTGTAGCAGTTGTTTTATTACAAAAGGATGATCAAGGATGTGAAAAACCTATAGCCTTTTTTAGTAAAGCACTAAGGGATGCATCATTAAAATACAACATCATGGAAAAACAAGCTTTTGCACTTGTAAAAGCCATTAAAGATTTTAGAATCTACATATTGTATTCCCATGTGATAGCCTATGTACCAAATGTTGTTGTCAAAGACATCTTAACTCAAGATGGAATTGAGGGCAAAAGAGGTAAATGGATTGCTACCATATTAGAGTATGATATTGAAATAAAACCTACAAAGCTTATAAAGGGACAGGGATTGGCTCAACTCATGACAGTAACAAATTGTCAAGCCCTGGATATTAATCAACTGGATGACGATCAGGAGATGGCGACTCCATAAATCAACCAAGCCTTCTTAGATTCACCTTGGTATGCTGATATAATTATAACATAAACCTCGCAAGCCTCCAGGTTATCCAGAATTGAAAAGGAACCGGTAGACACCTTTATTGGAAATCAACTGCAGACAAGATCCTAAGAGCTGGATTTTATTGGGCAACCTTGTTTTCTGATGTAAAGAAATTTGTCACTACTTGCCATAAATGTCAATTCTTTGAAGGCAAGAGAAAACTGTTACCTTTACCCCTGAAACCAATTTCCACCAAAAAACCTTTCCAACAATGGGGCCTGGATTTCATTGGAGAAATCCACCCTCCTTCTTCTGGCCAACATAAATGGATCCTCACTACTACATATTTTTTCACCAAATGGATAGAAGCAATTCCTCCACACAAACCAATGACACTGTGATTATAGGATTCCTAGAAACCAATATATTATCAAGATTTGGTTGCCCTGAGAAAATTATAACTGATAATGCTGTTGCCTTCAAATATAAGAAGATGATAAGTTTTTGTAACAAATATCATATCACCTTAGGCCATTCCACAACCTATTACCCTCAAGGTAATGGATTGGCTGAGTCCTCCAACAAGAGTCTCATCAATATTATTAAAAAATTATTGGAGGAAAATAAGAAAAATTGGCACAAGAAACTTACAAATACACTATGGGCAGACAGACTCACCACTAAAAAATCTATTGGGACTAGTCCTTATGAGTTAGTTTATGGTATTGAGGCTGTATTTCCTTCATCTTTAGGAGTTCCTGTAATGAAATTACTTCAAGAAGCTCAGGTTGAACCTAATGATATTCAAAGGAGAATAAATCAGACTATCAATTTGCAGCAGACCAGAGAGGAAGTATATCAAAGATCCCAAGTATTGCAAGAAAAACTAAAGAAGATATTTGATAGAAGGACCAAGGCAGAAGATTTTCAAATATGAAACAAAGTTTTAAGATGGGATTCCAGAAGAGAGGATAAGGGAAAACATGGGAAGTTTGACTTCCTGTGGAAAGGACCTTATATTATTCATGCTTTACAAGGAAATAATACATATTTTCTAAAAAACTTGGATGGTACAGAAACTAAAGAAGGACTAGTTAATGGTCGAATGTTGAAACATTACTTTGATCCTATTTATTAGGATATCCTGATTTTTAACATGTACATATTATATCCTTTGTAATGTTATAGTTTTGAGTGGATAGCAACTTGCTGGAGTTGAAGCCCGAGGAGAAGGCCCTAAGCTTCAGAAGTAATACTGTCATACATACAATAAAGCAACAAGAAGAAGAAAATTCCATGGTTCAGTCAAAATCATTCTGAGGACAACTGACCTGTTGTTCTTGAATTTTCACCAGGAAAAGCCATCCCCAAGTGGAGCCAATGTTAGACTCCTATACCAATAGGTGTCATATATCATGATTAACTTGATGAGCTATGTAATATGTTCATACATTTTCTTGTTGCAAAGGTTTTCCATATTGTCAAAAAAAAAAAAAATGTAAAGAGGGTATACCCTAAAAGAAAAATCAAAGAGTGAAAAAATTAAAAATGGCCAAAGAAGTAAAAGAAAATGAACCCCACCAAAAGAAAGGCCAAGGAAAGTGTGCAAGTATAAATGACACTACTTTTTTCTCTTATGTAATAAACAAAATTGTGTGCAACTTGTATCTTATGCCACAATTTATGAACAGTCAAACAATTTAAGCTTGACTTGTTCATCTTTCAATTTTATGTTTTAGAGATAGAGAATAAAATCTGACCAAACTGTTTAATCTTGGCAGATAAGTAGATAGGTAGAGTAAATAAAGGAGCTCAACAGTTTAATCTGAGCCCTTGGATGTAATAAGGTTAGAATTAGATAGATTTCCATATGTAAAAGAGAAAATGTGATAAGAGTTTGCCAGTTTAAGTGCACCCTAATAAAGAAGAAAAAATGGTAGGGTAAAGTAGGTAGGGTAGGTAGATGTTGTTGCAGAATTACATGTGATGGATAATGACTCTAGATGTGTTAAATCTTTACTTTCATCACAAGTGCAAAGGAAGACACTACACTGGAAGAATTTCAAGCAAAACAAAGTCAAATTATTAACTTCCCTTCTCATTTTTCCCTAGAAATTTCACTAATTTCCCCTAAGTACTAAGGCATTTGAAAATTAGAGGGGCTCAAGGCATTTCCTTGACTTTTGGAGGGACCGGACCCTCGGCCCAATAATTGAAAAGCCTAAGTACTTAAAACCATTCATAAGTCATTCATTCACTTCTAAAAAATATTTTCCTAAGTAAAATCCTATTTTACTTAGGGAAATTGCACAATATCTCATAAAAACCCTTTCATTCAAGCATAAGTTAAATACATACTTCTAATGTTTTTATACTTAGCGCTTTTTCATTCATTTTCATATTAACTTTTAACTTTATTATTTAATTCCCTATATAATTCAACCCATTCCCGTATTATTTTAACTATATAAAACTCTCAATTATTACATATCCCGCCCCTTTGGTTGAAAAATAACCTTAATATTGTGTTAATTGTGATTAATTAGTTAAAACCGCAACTAATTAAGAACCCTGATTCCCCGCCGCATTAAAAAATGATTAATTAACTCTCATGGTTAATTAATAACTTACCCCACCAATCGAATTGCCCCCAATATGATTAAATCGTGTTTAATTGTATTGGGCCCGCCCTTGCTATTTCCCTATCATCTCACCTCCCTGACAGCCGTCCGATCAACCCCTTCACATCCAATGGCTGTCGTCCATATCGCATCGTCCCCACGTCCGAAAAATAACGCGCGATCGCTAAGCGGTTTTCCAAACAGTGTCTCGCCACGCGTCGCAAGGGGTATGGAATCACTGGCTTTCACTTGAAAACAGCCCGTCCCCAAAAGCAGTGCGATGTATACCGCTTACCGCCCTTCGCATTCAAAAAAACAGCCTTTCCTACATACGTCATCCGCCCGAAAAATAAAACCTCGCCAACTTTTGACTTTGCGAATAAAACAAATAAACGCGCATCATTTTCATTATCCCGTGCAGCGACCAGTGTTCCCATGCAAAAAACTGCAAAGCCAACTATCGAAGATTGTCAACCGCCACCTTGCTGAGAAAATTGCAAACGAACAATCCAGAACCCATCAGCAGTTGCCTACACTTGTTTTCATCACTACTCACTTCCCGGAAACAGGTATTTACCCAGTTCCCGTCGAACCCTGCAAGTCTTGGTTTTTTATTTAATTCCACGGGAAAAGACTAAAACACAGTACAATTTGGTCTTTATTTCACTCCTAAGTTCCCAGACCTGTAATTGTGCCCATTTTTCCATCAAAAACCCAAATTCCTTTCTGAATCCACAAGAACCAGAAATGGGAACCCCTGCGGCTTTGAATGTTGCGCCTCTGAAAGCCCCCCATAAATATTTAGACTATCTGCCTCTAGCAGATAGGGATTTCCAGATAAAAGACCTCATTCTTAGTGAAAATCCTCTTAGAACCTTTTTCCAATGCAGAGATAATTTCCTGAACGGCTCTGATATTTTGGGACTATGGGAATCCAATCTTCCAATGTAATTTTTACTTTCAGTCCATGTTTTTCCCGAAATAATTTATCACTGCCATGCCAATTACGATCCCAATCAATGAGCAGTCATGTCCCCAAGTCAAACTGTTCTTTTCCCAATAACTGCTCAATCCATAAATTAAATGTTACAGTTCCATCCCGGTCAAGCCCTGACTCCCATTTCCATGGGAGATTTACTTGAAAAATCCACAAATTTATCCCAAGAAGAGTTAAATAGCCTCTGTCAGACTTTCATGCTACCAGAACATCAACCCAAAGGCCCACCTCCTTATGGATATACCTTTTTCACAAATATGGGAAGACTCATATTGAATATGATATCTTTTGTAATGGATTTCAACACTAGTGAATACGTTGATAAGTTAACCTTAGTGTTGTTGTCAATTTTTACTCCTGGACAGCCCCCTGCTGTCAAATATGATTTTGCTTCCTTTATTGCTGATAAAATTCATGACTAGTTCATGAGATTGGAAAATGAAAAAGTTTTCAAATATTCCACTTTTATATACCATCTCATGCTCTATTATCAATCAGAGAGTTTCCCCTTCCATGTCATGAAACTTGATGCCAAAGGAAATCCAAGGTCTGTAATTTTTTGGTTTGCAATCTTCCATAATTCCTCTGAGTCTCCTTATTCTTACAATGAGTTCATTGGTCTATTTGTACACCCTGCAACTACCTTATTAACAGGAGTTTCCCCTCCTAGGGTCAATAATGATATGAAGAAAATTTTCCAACTCTCAAAGCAACACAAAATAGGTGATTGGTACCTATACATGAAACATACAGAAATTAGAATATATGGGTGTGAGATATGTCCTTTCAAGCTACCAAAATATGTTCCAATGAGGCTTTTTGCCTTAGAATATTTCAGACAAATGATAAATTCAGATATAGTCCATTTTTGCAATGCAAAGAAAAAGGCTTAGCTCAGAATTAAGAGTCAATTAGGTCATTTTGTCTATAATTCTAGGGATGCAGAAAATGAACCTGAAAGAATTCTAGAAGACTATCTCAAATTGCAAAAAAGTTTCTGGTGGGTACCTTATGACCCAAACAACTTTATATGTGATAGGATAATGAAAAACAAATTGTCACCATACCCATAGAATTCTAGAGATTGAACAATTTGCAAATATGGATGAATGGATGGAAGGAACCTTAGTAGAACAAGATAGTGAACATGTCAATGTTGAAAATGTTATGAAGGATATTGAGAAAATACTTGACCTAGATTCTTTTGGGCAGGTGCAAAGACCAGGAATTGGTCCTTCCTCTGCTGGAACCTCTCAGCAAAATTTCCAGGAATTCAATGCACTAGCTACAGTAGCATCCAAAGGGAAGGAAAATGAGACTGATACACAAGTCACAGAGAAATTCACAATGTCAGAGCAGCCTGAAACTTCCAAGGAACAGGCCCAAATACAGACTTCTCCTACTCAGATCAATGTGGCGGAAATTTCAATTTTGCAAACTCCTCTCAATGAAGAAAAAGGTAAAAAGAGAGATGCAAAAACAGCTACCCCTATCAGTGAATCTTCAGAACAACCTGGTATCAAAAGACAAAGATTAAATCCACTCTCAGAAGTAGAATTTGTTCAAGAAACCACTGATAGTCAGAGGAGAGAAGAGTTAGATAGTCAGAAAACATTCACAATCAGTGGGACATCCACTGACTCACAGAAAAAAGAGCTACAAAGACAGCAAAGTGCAGAAGTATCTTCCTTCAAAGCACCAATGAAAGATGCCTGGGATATTAAGAAGACATTTATAAATATTAAGGCCAGAAATGATCCATTAAGACTTCAAATCTATAATCAATTTTTAAATATGGCTCCCAAAAATCAATAGAGATTGATGTCAGCCTATGACATCCAGCACGGTAAAATGGTGATGATTCATTTCAAGCCCAAAGTGCAGCAGCCTCAAACAGCTGCAGACTATGTCAGAACCAATTTTGAAGTCATGGCAAAAGATATTCATCCTTTGGATCAGATTGAGCTGCACAAACAAACTGGAGAGATGATTTACTCAACTTTGACTGATAAGTCAATGATGGCCCAAAGATTACAGAATTCTTTGGATAATACTACTGCTCAATTACATCTTGAAAAAGCCTCTTCCCAAGCTAAGGACAACAGAATAAAGACTTTGGAAGAAATAATTATTGGATTGGGTCATAATCCCAAAGATGTTAAGACTACAGAAGCCTTGATTAAAAAGAAAGATGATGATATTGCAGCCTTAAGGAAACAGCTGATGTTGCCATCTTCAAGGCATCCACAGATTACTGAGGTAATAAAGCAAAACTATGAAGAAGAATTAATGGATTTGCTTTTGAAACTTAATGAGCAACTAAATGAGACTGAAAAAGAACTTGAAAAGGCATTAAAGGACAAGCAGCCAAACATTCCAGTATCTACAACAGAAATGATTATAGGTACAACAACAGGAGGTCAATCAGCAGGACTATCACAGGGCAACACTTCCAATTTAAGAACTGAAGAATTAATAAAATCAATGGAGGAATTGAAACTCCAAGTGACAGAGCTCCAGAAAACAAAGGTACAATTTACCACCTCAGAACAAAAATATGATCTCTCAAAGATGAGTGTTGCAGAAAAACAAGAGAGATCAACAGATTAGAAAAATTGGTCAAAGCATTGGAAAAGGATCTCACATTGGAGAAGCCTTTGAAAGAAATTCTTTGGGCCAACATCACTCAATCAATAAATGATGTCTTGCCATCAATCCAAATAATGTATGAGCAAAATGATTTAGTTAAATTGGCTCTGGAAGAAGTTCAAAAGGCAAGAGAAGAATTAGGAAATATGCCTGAAGAAGCCAATAAGCTTATACAATTTTTAAATATCAAGAACAGATATCAACTTGAAGAGCTAGGCATCCAAGACAGAACATGAACAATTTTGGAGGTAAAAAGGGTTTTTACTAAAAGAACTCTAATGCAGAACCTAGAAAGAAGATGCTATGATATGCAGGAAGAAATCAATGCTTTTACAAAGAGATTGGATATTTTGCAGAGTAAAGGATTGCCAAGTCCTTTAGTTTCAGATGATAAACTAATGAGCCTTGAAAGCTATGTTGAGAAATTGAATAAGTATGCTGAAAACCAGGCCAGTTCATCGACCAGTTCATCAGTAGCAAAAGCATTGCCTACAAGCAAAATTCTTCATGACAGTCTGGAAAATTTGTTTTATCTCGAACATGAGGTAAAACACTTATTCCCAATTCAGCCTACTTTCTTCAGATATACAGACACTGATGAAACTCTAAGGAAGCTTCAAAGAACTAGAATACCAGAAGCACAATGGTGGGAAGAGATGTTAGAAATTTTGTAAAAATTATCCTTGCATGAATTTTGATTATTTACTACAGTAAGTCATGATAAAAAGGATAAACAAAGATCAAACAGGTCAAAGTGTATCAGTACAGGTAAAGAATATCAGTAAAACAGAGCAGCCAGCACAGAGTTACTGAAGAGGACAACAATAAGCCTAATCATAGGGCTTGCCTCCAGCACATTCATAAAAAAAGGGAACAGCACAACATCGGTTATCTTTTCTCTTATCTACGAGACTATCTGTCTCTATTTTCTTGTAACATATTCATGAGTCATCCTAAATTATATCTCACTTTGTTAGGAGATATTTTTTATAAATTTTTATATAAATACTCTCTCAATTAGAGTATTGAGGGGGTGGATTCTTAGACTTTGCTGTAACATTGATTATTTTAGAATAAAGTGCTGTTGGACAAATTTCGCATGGCTAGCTGGATAAGTAACTGATGCAAAGGACTTTTCATAGAATTCTTGAGTCAGACAAAGGATCAATAAGTCATCTATCTCTTATGTTTTAGAGTTTTATACTTGTTTATTATATCATTTGTGTTTCATATCTGAATGATAAACGAAAAGGGAATAATTCAGAAAGTGCTTAAGTGCAATCCGTTTTCAATCGTTGTTATTCTTAATGTTTTCTTCTGAACTAGTATAAACAGTGAATTCTTAATTGCTCATGTTTTCTAGTTTATTCATTTTGATTATTTGGTAAAGAATTATTAATTGCTCTTTATTAATAATCATTCAAGTTCTCTCTTTTGAATATGTTGAAGGATTCTTAATTGCCCTTCATCCATTTTGAAGCCCATTCCATCCATTTTAGATATTAAAATTTTCCCTATTTGATGACCTTGCCCTGTGAAACCATCTCTTGTTAAGAAACCAAATCCAGTTAAGCTATCTTCTTTGACTCCATTAGCCCAATGGTTTAAAACTATTCAATCTTACCCCTCTGCTATTGAATTCCATCACCCAAACATAATCAAAATCTTTGGACTTTTATAACTAGCCTAATATCTTTCAAAAACAAAGCTAAAACGTAAAGAGAGAGCCCTCTCTGAGTACAAATTGGCTAGATTCTGTACCTAAAAGTTGGTTTGTGGTTACCTCGGACCTCTTTCCTCTTCCCAACAACTTCAAGGAAAATCTGAGTGATAACAGTAGGTAGTCTTTCCACTTCCTCGGCTAATGCATAACATACATCCTCATTGTGTCTTCCAATATTCTATTCACTCTCTCCATTTGACCATCTATTTGAGGATGGCGAGCCATTCTAAAAGCTATTTGGGTTCCAAAACCAACCAACAATGACTTCCAAAAGTTTGAAGTGAAATTGGCATCTTTGTTTAATATTATCTTTTTAGGTACTCCATATAACCTAAATATCTCCTTCATGAAGATATGGGCTATGGAAATCACTTTATGATTGGATTTAACAATGATAAAGTGAGTTTCCTTACTCATATTATCCATTATCACCATGATAACATCATGTTGCTACCTATCTTGGGAAATTCAATGATGAAGTTCATAGATACGACTTCCCATTTCCACTCTAGAATTGGAATTGGTTGCAACAAGCCCTCTGGATACTCAAATCCACTTTTACTTGTTGGTATTCCAAACACTTAGAAATGTATTATGCAATGTCCTTCTTCATTCCTAACCAATAATATGCTTTCTTCATGGTTTTCATAATCTTTTGGTATCTAGGATTACCTAAGTAAGGTCTCCTATGGAACTCATCCATGACCATCTTTCTCAAATCAACTGTATTAGGTACATATTTTCTATTTTTGAATAGTAGTATGCCATCATCATTGAACTTATAAGTTTTTCTCACAGATCCATCTGGTTAATTCTGCCAACACTTCTTCACATGTTGGTAATGTTCATCATTAATCATCCCCTCATTAATTTTTTCCTTGATGTCAGATGAGCATGTGCTCAAAGCGGCTAGGTGAACCACTTGAAAACTCCTACCAAGTGTGTCTACCACCTTATTTTCGTTTCCTTTGATGTGTTTATTCTCAAAGTTGAACTCATTGATCAAATTCAACCATCTAGCTTGGGATGGTTAAACGGATATTTCAGTCCATCGCGGTCTGTCATTAACACAAATATCCTTCCCATTAAGTAATGTATCCTCATTTTTAATGCATGCACAATGACTTCCAACTCCAAGTCACGAGTGAAATAATTCCTTTCATAATCATTCAACTTCCCATAATCATATAAGACTACATGTCCCTCCACCAAGTACCTCCTGAAAAGCATTGGTGCAAACTACAAAATATTTCTCTGGGTCAAATATTCTCAAGATAGGTGCACAAGTGAGTAACTTCTTCAACTGTTCAAAACTAGCAACACAATCAGGAGTCCATTGAAATTTTACTTCTTTTCTTTGCAAGGTAGTGATGGGATTCCCAATCTTTGAGAAGTTACCAATGAACATTCGATAATAACCAACTAATCCCATAAAGTATCTAACCTCTGTCACGTTCCTAGGAGTGGCACATTCCATTATTTCTTTGATCTTATCTCGGTCTACAACCACACCTTCTTTTGAAATAACATGCCCCAAGTAGTGAACTTGGATATGGAAAAGCTCACACTTGCTGAGTTTTTCATATGAATTATGCCCCCTTAGTAGTTGCAAAACTACTCTCAAATGGTCTTAATGCTCTTCTTTATTTTATGAATAACAAGAATTTCATCCACAAAAACTAGTAAAAATTCATCCATATTTTCGTTTCCTTTGATGTGTTTATTCTCAAAGTTGAACTCATTGATCAAATTCAACCATCTAGCTTGGGATGGTTAAACGGATATTTCAGTCCATCGTGGTCTGTCATTAACACAAATATCCTTCCCAATAAGTAATGTATCCTCATTTTTAATGCATGCACAATGACTTCCAACTCCAAGTCATGTGTGAAATAATTCCTTTCATAATCATTCAAATTCCCATAATCATATAAGACTACATGTCCCTCCACCAAGTACCTCCTGAAAAGCATTGGTGCAAACTACAAAATATTTCTTTGGGTAAAATATTCTCAAGATAGGTGCACAAGTGAGTAACTTCTTCAACTGTTCAAAACTAGCAACACAATCAGGAGTCCATTGAAATTTTACTTCTTCTCTTTGCAAGGTAGTGATGGGATTCCCAATCTTTGATAAGTTACCAATGAACATTTGATAATAACCAACTAATCCCATAAAGTATCTGACCTTTGTCACGTTCCTAGGAGTGGCACATTCCATTATTTCTTTGATCTTATCTCGGTCTACAACCACACCTTCTTTTGAAATAACATGCCCCAAGTAGTGAACTTGGATTTGGAAAAACTCACACTTGCTAAGTTTTTCATATGAATTATGCCCCCTTAGCAGTTGCAAAACTACTCTCAAATGGTCTTAATTCTCTTCTTTATTTTATGAATACACAAGAATTTCATCCACAAAAACTAGTAAAAAATCATCCATGTAAGGCCTAAGAACATTATTCACCACCACATGAAGGTCTTTGGGGTGTTTATAGGCCCAAAGGACACCAATACAAACTCATAATCGCCATACCTCATATGGAATGTAGTTTTGTGAATGCGCTCATCCTTAATTATGACATGATGATACCTAGATCGTAGATCAATTTCGGAAAACACAACGACTCCTCTTAGCTGGTCAAATAGGTTGTCAATCATGGGCAATTAATATCTATTCTTCACTTTCACCTTATTCAAATATTGATAATCTATGCACAATCTCAGTGTGTCATCCTTGTTTTTAATGAAAATAGCAGGTCCTCGACAAGGTGAAAAGGTGGGTCGAATGTAACCCCTCTCTAGCATTTCCTTCAACTGTAATTTCAACTCAACAAGCTTAGGTGTGCTCAAGAGATAAGGATTTTTTGCTACTGACATTGTTCATGGGATCAACTTGATAGTGAAATTGATGTCTCTTTTGGGAGGTAGGCTTGGAAACTCACCTAGGAACACATATTCATATTGTTTTTGTACAAGGTGAATCATGAATGGGTCAGCATTGTGTCTTTTTTCCTTAAAAAACATGGATATCATATATTGCACAATATTTTCTACTACAATGCTTCACCTGAAGCACAGATAATTACCTGAGTGCAATCGACCCCTTGGTTCCTTGCAACACTATCTATTCATCATCATAGTTGAGACATTCCAATGCCTTATTATAATAGTCAACCTTGGTCCTATGGGATGCCAACTATTCCATACCAATCAAAATGTCATATGACCCTAATAGAAGCAAAATTATTTGGCTGAAGTGGTCATGCCACCCAACTCCATGGGGCATGGATCAATCAAATCTGTCACCCATCTCTTTGTCCCAGTGGCCAGTTGAACAAGTCATGATTGTTCATGGATTTTCCTTGGAAATCTACATTTTTCCACAATCTTATGGCTGATCTAACTATATTTACAACTTGGATCAATTAAATTTGAGACCAGTAAGCATTTGACCATACCTTCCATTTGAACAACCACAACTTGCCGGTCTTCCTTTCTATTGTCAAGTGCTGCATAAATCCCAAGGGTGCTCTATGCCACATCATTCATAGTTGTTGCCTATTGAACATTATATAACTTTGTACCAATTTGCTGTCATTGAGGGAAATTTCTCCGCAAGTGATTTTCTCCATAAGCCCAACATTGCACAAGTCCTTTCCCAGACCCTTGATGTAATTCATTGGTACTAATGGTTGTGGGTTGTTGCTAATATGCCTTCTTGGAAGAAGCATTAAACTTTTCATTATTTTCCCCTTGTTTATTTCCTAAGATATTTTTCCATTTTCCTTTGAAATTTCCCTTATCTTTCTTCTTCCAATCAGACTGAACCCCAGTCTTTATGCTTAGACTATTCATAACAGTGCTTGGTCTTCTAAATAACCTCCCCTAAAGTCCTTGTTTCATAAAATTCTACTATGTCCCGCTATGCAGGTATAACCCACTGATATATCTCTAGATCTTAGTCTTTTCATCCTTGATATAAGGTACACATCTCAATAATTCCAAGAATCTGATTATATAATCCTTAGATGTTAGTTGTCCCATCTTGTATTCATAGAATTATTTTTCCTTGTTGTCATAATAATTTTCAAATAGGTACTTTTTTTGGAAGTAATTTTCAAACTTCCTCCATGACAACTCCTCCTTTCTGATTTCTTTGATATTCTTTAAGTCCTCCCACCATATATCAACCTTTCCTTTTAGGCTAAAAATAACCACCCCGACCTTCATGTTCTTGGAATTTCTTCATCCGTAAGAGCCAGACCTCTACATATTCTGCTTTCTTCACATCCCCATCAAAGGTAAGAGGCTTTTCTTTCTTGAATCATTTAGGCATGAAAATATTCTTACTCGTGTTGGATTAGGGTTTTCATTTATGTCAATATGATGACTAACATTGTTGAAGCCCCATGTGTCATTGATGATGGAATTCCATATTGAAGATGCTCATAATGCCCTAAGCATGAAGATTAAATTATAATGAAAAACCCTAGATACTAAATGCCTTAATGAAACCATGACAGTGTTGAAGATGGAAACCCTGGGTGTTTGATGATTTGTTGAAGATGCCCTAATCCTAATGAATAAAGAACACATGTGAAGGAGCCCTAATCTAGAAACTACAATAATGAAAAAAACCTAGATGCATGGAAAATCCCTAAGCCCTAAATAATTGATGATAAGTTGTAATATACCTTAGCTGTATAGATGAAGAATGTATAGGTGAATCTATTCTCTCGAATGATGGCTATAATTTCCAAATACATCTAGTTTAGAAGGCTTTATTATTATCTTGGTCAATGATCCTGCATAGGTCAAGATTGTTTTGCCATCAAATACAATACTCTTGGTGTCATCTATGAGCAAGGATTAATTCGAACTTACCAAGGCATGACTTGAGCTATTTTTCCTTTTGAAAGGATAAGGAAAAATAGTCATATGATGAGAAAGAGGCTTGTTCACTTAAGAATGGTCAAGAAATACCTAAATGGGTTCCCCATATTTATGTAAACTGTAGAAATTACATATGTTGTTAATACCCTGATTACTGTTAAATGCCTTCGAAATTTATTGAAGTTGATGAGAAATTAACACATGGCATGTTAGAGGAGTTTGGTATGGATCATGTAACTATCAAAGTTTATGTGGTTCCCAAGGGCCCCATAAAAATTTTGGAAGCTCATAGGTTTGCACAATGGTGATCTCATTAATGAGAGCTCTCATGGTTCTCAATGGGAATACATTGATAGACCACCAGGTTGGTTCTCTGAGCCCAAAAACTATACATATGATTTTTTTCCCGAGATTACAAATTCAGGTTGGCTCCAAATAGTTATGTCAACTCTCCATCCTCAACAAACATGTCCCTCCACATATACTAAAACAAGTAGAAATATAAATTAAACCAAGGAAATTCGGTCAAGGATACAGAAAAGAATTCAGACCCAAGGTAAAAATAAAAAGAATAGAGTTGCATCTCCTGAGAAAATATTTTTTTCCCTATGTTTTATCTATGTGCAAGAAGACAATTGCAATGATTTTTTTTTTTTTTTTTATCTACGTCATTAAAGTGATTTTAAATGTTTTAAAAAATAACAATTGTTAAAGGAAATACTAATTCACCCGCCCATATTATTTCCAACAATTGGTATCATAACCGGTACCTTTATTCTTAGCCTAGTAGCTGAGAGGTAGTTTCTTATAACACTGATGGAAGAGTCAAGGAAGAAAAACTCAAAATCATCTGAAGATGTCTCCTCAATCAAGAAATTTTAAGACAATCATATGTGCAAATCCCCCATGTTAAATGGAACGAATTTTGAAATATGGAAGAGAAGAATGGAGAACATTTGGATGACCCTAGGATGTGAAGTATGGGAAGAAATTGTTACTGAAGACACATATACAAGAGAATCCCATACAAAAGTAATAAGTACCATTCTAAGTGATTTACTAGATCCCATAAAATTCAAGATGAAAAAGTATTCTTTAGGAAAAGAGATTTGGGAAAATCTTCAAGATCTTCACTCAAAAGGACTTTTACTCATGACTTCAGATCTAGAAGATGGTGGAAAAGAGCACAAATATAGTCAAGAGTCAAAGGAGGTATATGAAGGCACTAATTGCATAAAATAGGATGATTAAGAAGGGAAACATGAAGTAGTAATTGAAGTAAACATCAAGGAAAAGCTTGTGGTTGCTCTAAAAGAGATAAGTAGTTTGAAAAAGGAAAATAAGGAACTCAAGAAGTAGGTTCAAGATGTTGATAATGACCTTGACAAAACGATGTTGGAATTACTGCTAATGTGTTGTCCTTGATGGAAACCTGCTTGAGAAAGATGTCAACGTGATAGTTGTGTAGATGTTACAGGTGATATGAATAAAGGAATATCAATTCAGAGACATAAGGATGGTTAATATTAATTTTGAGAAAGTATACATGGGTCCGTGAAGCAATATCACGTACATACGCAGGTATTATGAAGAAAATTTGCGTACATAATCCACACCATGGTAATTTGAATACTAGGTGTCTTTACCATGGTATTTCCCCATAGTAATGAGTGCATCAATGGTTATTTGATCCCATAAAATAATACTAATGACATTTATAAGGGACTGACCTAAGGTATTAGCTAAGGCTAAACCTATATAAGGAGAAGGAGATCAAAGTGTTATGTGTGAAAATTTTGTGTTATCTATGAATGATTTTATCTGAAACATATGTGCACCAAGGAGCAAGGATAAGACTCAAATCTGAAAGATTTGAAGTATGGTGACATATGTGCTTGTTTGATTTAGTTATTGAAAATATCTAACAATGATAGATCTGTGATTGTGATGGTGATGTGATTTGAATAAAGTAAGTATTTATGACAGTAAGGGTTGTGGAGTGTGAAAACTATGTTTACAATGAAAGTATTCAGATATGAACGCAATTTTGTCTCAGGTTAGTCATGTACATACGCGGATATTCTTCTGGGTAGTCGCGTATATATTCTACAAAGTGTTTTTTCTATTTGTGGAGATCTGTATGTGGGTGTTAAGAATGGTAAGCGCACACATATGCGAATGTTATTTTTAAAATTTGTGTATACATGCTAGGTTTTTGTAGTATGGGGTTTTTATGATATTTTATCAGTTCCCTTATGACTATTGTTGTCTTTTGATGATGTCTCTCTCATGATAATCTGTGTTTGAAAATACTGGTTAGGTTGAATTGGTTACATAATGGAATATTGATTAGTAATGATGCTACTATGTGTTGATCTGTATTTGATTCAGTGATTTGCCACGATTCAATGATTGATTCAGGGCTAAAGTGATTCAGATTCATTTATAATGATTTGAGATATATACACAAGTATTATTTAGGGGAAGCATGTACATACGCGAGTATTACTCATAACAATAGTGTATATCTTTTGACATATGTTTGATCAGGGTTTGCAATGACATCATCTGGTTTCTGTGATGAACAATGTATGGTATGGGTGAGTTGATTCAGTGATTGGTTTTAAAATTTTCATTTTATAGTGGCCTTTAATGTTGGAAGTGGATTCAGTTTGAAACATTATGGAAAGTGGTCCACAAGGTGATGATGATAACAATCTTTAGAAAGGGGGTTGTAGCTTCCTTCTACTAAGTGCTGGAAAATGAGAGAAGGTTGTAGCCTTCTCCAGGTAGGTTCCTGCGTACTGGTTAGAGCATGCACCTGTAGAAGATTGTGAGCAGTTTTTCTTTTAATAAAAGAAGAAGATTGAGACGACAACAACAATGGTTTTCTCCCACATTAATTTTCCACCTAAAATCCTAGTGTTCATGTGTGTTGATGATATATCTGCTTCTTATTGGTTAACTGATGAATAATGAAGTAATGATGCACTGACTAAAGTTGAACATATGATTAAGCTAATGATTAGTTAGTTATCTGGATATACACAGGTTTCATTAATAATAGTTGCGTACATACACTAGTTTCCTTTATAATAATAGCATACACAAATCAAAATAAGAAATTGAAAATTTGAAGTGTTAAATACTGATTCACCCCCCCCCCCAAGTATTTTTCCTAACAATTGCAATTAGAGCCAGGTCCTTCAGAAGAAGCTTGATCGCTTGAATGGAGATTCATCAAGATGAGCAATCAAGAGGGAGTATCTTCTATCTAACCACCATTGTTTAATGGAACGAACTTGGTCTTCCGAAAAGCCAGAATGAGAGCATATCTGCAGTCACTTGGATTTGATGTTTGGGACATCATTGAAGGAGGCTATTAGTATCCATCTTCCATCCCCACAAATGATGTATGGAAGAAACAATACGAGACCAATGCAAAGGAAATGAATGCTCTCTTAGGAAGCTTGGCAGAATCATAATTTGTGAAGGTCATGCAGATGAATACTGCAAAGGCTATATGGGACAAGATCATCCAAATCTATTAAGGTGACACTAAAGATTTGAAGAACCTTACTATTGAAAAACTCCTGGTATCTTAACAACTTATGAAATGAGAAAAGGGGGCCCATCAGATATTAGATAAGAAATATTCAAATCTACTTATAAAGGAAAGGAAAAGGAGGAGCTTAAGGAAACATGTTACATATCAGATGAAGAAGAAGTGAACTTCATAAAGAAACTCCAAGTAGGAACTGGAAAGTTTAGAGGTAAGCTTCCTTTCAAATGTTTTACTTGTGGATGAGTTGGTCACTACGCCGGTAAATGCCCTTATAAAGAAAATCATGAGAAAGGGAAGAAAAATTTCTATACACACGAAGATAGTGATTATTCTTCCAACAATGAAGATGTTGAATTTGATCAAGAATATCAATTACGTGTGGCATTTGAAGAGATATGTGTAGACTTATCTGATGATGTTTTTATTGATGATATAGAAGAAAAATATACTCTCATTGAAGAAATAACTCAGTTAAAATTTCGTTTGGAAGAAGCTAAATTAGCTTAGGAAGTTTTGAAGAAACAAATTCTAGAAAAATAAAAGCATAGTGAAAGGTTAGAACTTGAAATAGTGGGTCTCAGAAAGGAACTTGAGAAAACAAAGGCTCTAAATCTTAGATTTGCTAAAGGATCTAAGACTTTAGAAGAAATCATCAAAGTACAATGCTCTCGTCTAATAAAGACACATATTGGATATAATAGTTAATCATCAAAGACTATTAAATCTTTTAAAACAAGTACATGAATCTATCTCAATGTTGTAAAGGGAAGTAATCATCAAAATTCCATCTCTCAGGAAAGGAATGAGGGATCAAATGTATCTCAAGTAAAACATCCTTGCCACAATAAAAAAGGAAGCTACTAAAAAAGGTACTATACTCCCAGGTGCTCCTACTTCAATGGTCTATGCTTCACTTGTCATAACTTTGGTCATAAATTTTTTGAGTGTGTCGCTTATAAAACTATTATGAATAGAGAAGCAAGAAAACAAAAGAATCATATTGGTTCAAATAAATACTTTTATAATTTTTTCTCACCTCTTCAAGATGAAACAAAATGTTATTTTTGCAATAAATTTGGGCATAAAGAAATTAAATGCAGAAGCCTAATAATACCATCGTATCAACATGAACAAAAGGCAATAACACCCAAGGTATGGAAAAACAAAACCATAGAATCTGGAAATCAAGAAAATTTGTGGTACATTGACAATGGATGTTCAAATCACATGTCAAGTGACAAAGACAAGTTTATGTCTTTTAATGAAATAAATAAAGAAAAGAACACAACCTTTGGAAATAACTCACCTACTGCTATCAAAGGGAAGGGGATTGTTTTTTTAAAGAAAAAGGTTAAGGCTGGAAATGTTTTATTTGTTGATGGATTAAGACATAACTTGTTGAGTATTAGTCAAATGTGTGATAAGGGGCACGAGGTTGTCTTTAAATCAAAGAATTGTGTGGTACAAAATTTGGATATGGGTAAGATCATAATAAAGGGAATAATAACTCCAGGCAATATTTATGTCTTGGAAGGCGACCAAGAGCATTGTCACTTAATAAAATCATAAGAAAGTTGGCTTTGGCACAAAATGTTGGGAGATCTAGGCTTCACTCAATTACATAAGTCAAGCAAAATGGGAGAAGTTCATGACTTTCCCAACATTTCTCTACCATAAAATAATGTATGCAAATCATGTCAATTTGGTAAGAAAACCAGAGTTCAATTTAATGCTAAAGAAGGTACTTCAAGTAAGCCACTTGAACTTATTCATACTCATCTATGTGGTCCTGTGAGAAAGAATTATCCTCGGGCTGAACAATACTTCATATTATTCATTGATGATTTTACAAGAATGTGTTGGATTGGCTTACTTAAAAATAAAGATGAAGTATTTGATAAATTTAAAGTATTAAATGCTATAGTATAAAATGAGTGAGATTTGAAAATCAAATGTCTTAGATCTAATAGAGGAGGAGAGTTTATATTAGATGAGCATTTCAATTTTTGTGAACAACATGGCATCAATAGATAATTTTTTATAGCTAAGACTCATCAACAAAATGGAGTGGCAGAAAAAATGAACTGGACAATCCAACAAATGGCACGTGCCATGCTTGATGAGTTTGGAATGCCTCAAACCTTCCGGGGAGAAGCAACACATATGACCATGAATATCCTTAACAAATCTCATGTTCGTGTAAGCAGTGATAAAACTCCTTATGAACTATGGTTTGGTAAGCCTCCAACTGTCAAACACATTAGAATTTTTGGAAGGAAATGTTACATAAAGAATAACGATGATAAGATTAGAAAGTTTGAATCTAGTGATGATGAAGGAATCCTGCTTGGATACTCTTCTAGAAGCAAAGGATATGAATGTTATAATAACAGGCTTCAAAATATTGTTGAAGCATTGATGTTATGATTGATGAAGCATCCATAGGCACCAAAAGGGAAGCACCAGCAGATGAGGAACCTGTTCCTACTACAAGTCAAAAGGTTGTAGGAGAAGGAATTAGAGAAGCATAAGAAGAAGGAAACAAAAACACAAAAACATCAGAAAAGACTCCTTCAAGGTATGTTGAGAAAAATAATTCGGAATCTCAAATTCTAGGTGAAAAGGAAGCAAGAGTACAAACTAGAAGAACTATTGTTGGAACTTCTAGTTTTCTAGCCTTACTATCCACAATTGAACCTCAAAATGTGAATCAAGTAAGAAAAGATGAATGTTGGATTAAAGCAATTAATGAAGAAAATGGGTAACTTTATCAAATAGAAAAAAACCATGCATGGGAATTAGTACCAAGACCTCATCATAAAAATGTTATTGGGACAAAATGGGTGTTTAAGAAAAAATTGAATGAAAATGGAGAAGTAATTAGAAATAAAGCAAGACTCGTATGCAAAGGCTATGCTTAACAGGAAGGAATATACTTTGAATAAACATTTGCACTTGTAACTAAACTTGAAGCCATAAGAATTTTTCTTGCATTTTCATTCTTTCACAAATTTAAAGTATATCAAATGGATGTTAAATCTACTTTTTTAATTGGGGATCTAGAAGAAGAAGTTTATATTGAACAACCTGAAGGCTTCATTCTAGGCAATGCTAAAAATATTGTTTGCAAACATAGAATGGTATTATTGTCTTGACAAGCATCTTCAGCAACAAGGCTTCACAAAAGGGTCTACATATAGCAACCTATATATAAAATTTGATACAAACAAACTTTTGATAGTTGTTGTTTATGTATATGACATCATATTTGGAAGTAATGTAGAATATATGAGTCAAGAATTTGCTTCAGTTATGCAGCAAGAATGTGAGATGTATCTACTTGGTGAACTAACATACTTTCTTGGTCTTCAAGTTCAACAAATAAAGAATGATATCTTTCTCTCTCAAACCAAGTACCTTAAGTAGATTTTGAAGAAATATGAGATGGAAGACTGCGGGCCTGTATGCACACCAATAGTAACAGGATGCAGTATTAGTCAAAACGATGATTCTACTTCAGATAATCAACCAGAATACGGGTCTATGATCGGAAGTTTGCTCTACCTTACATGCATGAGACTAGATATTATGCATGTAGTTGGGATTGTTGGATGATTTCAAGAAAATCCTAAAGAAACTCATCTCCAAGAAGTTAATAGAATATTCAAGTATCTACAAGGAACTCAAGATCTTGGTTTATGGTATCCCAAAAACGCAGAATTTTCACTTCATGTTTACATAGACGCAGATTGAACATGCAATATTGATGATCGAAAAAGTAATAGTGGAGGAGCATTTTACTTGGGACCTAGCTTGGTATCATGGTTCAGTAAGAAACAAAGTTCCAACGCTTTATCTACTGCTCAGGCAAAATATGTTGTTGTTTCATCTTGTTCTACTCAAATCCATGGATGATGCAAACATTGCAAGACATTTAAATCACTTGTCCTCAACCTATATCTATTCTTTGTGATAATACTAATGCCATAAGTGTCTCTAAAAATCCTTTCATGCACTCAAAAACCAAGGATATTCCAATCAAATATCATTTTCTGAGAGAACAGGTCCTTGAACAAAAGGTGAAATTGATATATGTTCCTTCAAAGGAACAAGTTACAAATATATTTACAAAGCCACTTATTCCTTTGAATATATCAGACATAAATTAGGAATGATCTTTGCTTCATCACTTTGCTAATTATTATGACTGATATTTCATGTTCAGGGGGAGCTGAGACTGTAAATTACTACAATTTACTTTATGTACGCGGATTACATGAAGGATAGTCACATATATATGTGAGTTTTGATCTAGACAACCACGTATGTTTCTTTGAGATAAACAAACAGTGGGAAAAACGTAGAGGGAGTTTCTGATATGTTTCAACCAGTTATTATTTGGCTTTCTGGTTCTGACATTGATTGCTTACTCAAATGTTGCTTAAAAATTATGTTGATTTATGATGGCTAATGAGTTGCTACAAAGTGTCATTGTTGCTTGGTTCCTGATGAATTTTCTACTTGTTGAAGTGGAGATAATCAATTTTGACAATGAATAGTTGGCACAGATTTAGGGGGAACACCTGTAATGTTTCTAATATCACATTGTTGGCATTATAGCTTCTTGAGAACTACTTGCTAAATGATGATGTTTATGATGAATTCATGATTTATTCCTTGCTTTTTGACATTGACGAAGAGATATGCTAAATATGTTGGTTTATCATGTTGTTTCTTCATTCAATGTCTTGTGATCCTAAAGTTGCTTGGTGATGCTTGGAAGCATTTCATATTTTTGATATTGAAGAGTTTGACACTACACTATCTTATATTACATATTGCTCATGCTACTGACCATATTGCTTCTATCAGAGTCTTATGTTGCAGATTCCCATATGGTTTATGATGGTTGTTAAGGACTATCATGATCTTGCTACCTCACTATTGAGGTCTCCGATTTTGATTATAAATGTCACATATGTCTCTTAATGTAAAGGTCATGACAAGGCCCATGTTGTAAATCACTGTAAAATTCAGTCATGTATGGGCTATTGGGGTCAAGTCTCTCATGTATGTAGTCCCATTGTTTTGGGAAATTGATGTAATGTTGAGTCAAATATGTAACCCCACCGTGTTGGGTTATTGATGTAAGCATGAGTCATTGGTGATAGGAAAGGTCATATTTGGTTAAGTCATCAAGTCTTGTACTTCATTAAAGATCTTCGACAAATGTTCAGGGGGAACATGGTTAGTATCTAGTTTTCATATTCAAGAGATCATATCTACATTGATCCTCTCTACAACAGGAGGAAAGTGAAGTCTTCATTCAACATTGGTCTGCCCTTTTCCCTTGATGTAGAAGGGGGAGATAAGCTTAGTGTTTGGAAAATAATATTGGTATTTGGACAATAATTCTTGATGAACAGACTTGGGAGAGAATCTTGGTGTGTTTACATATGTGTTTGTAGGTATTTACAGATGGTGGTGACCAAACAGCAACGTGGTTTCCATCAAGTCCAAAGGGGAGGATTGTTGGCATTAAGGCTAATGTGTTGTCTTAGATGGAAACCTACTTGATGAATATGTCAACCTAATGGTTATGAATATGCCACAACTGATATGAACAAAGGAATATTAGTTCAGAGACAGATGGATGGTAAATATAAATTTTGTGAAAGCATACGCGGGTCCCGTGAAGCAAGATTGCGTGCATACACATGTATGATGAAGAAAAGTTGTGTACATAATCCACACCATGGTAATTTGAATATGAGGGGTCTTTACCATGGTATTGAACCATAGTAATGAGTTTGACAATGATTATTTGATCCCATCAAAAAATATTAACGACGTTAATAAGGAATTGGCCTAAGGAATTGGCTAAGGCTAAAGCTATATAAGAAGAAGGATATTAAAGTGTTATGTGTGCAAATTTTGCGTTATCTATGAATGATTTGATAGGAAACAAGTGTGAATCAAGGAATAAGGAAAATACTCAGATTTGAAAGAATTGAAGCATATTGACATATGTGCTTGTTCGATTTACTTATTGAAAATATCTAACAATGATAGATCTGTGATTGTGATGATTTTGTGATATGAATAGAGTAAGTATTTACGATAGTAAGGGTTGTGGAGTGTGAAAACTATGTTTAAAACGAAAGTATTTAGATCAATATACAATTATTTCTCAAGTCAATTGCGTATATGTTATGCAAAGTATTTTTAGTTTGTGCAAATTTGTACGCAGGTGTTAAGAATGGTAAGAGCGTAAATACACGATTTTTATTGTAAAATTCACGTATACATGCTAGGGTTTTATAATATGGATTGTTGATGATATTTGATCAATTTTTTATGATTTTTGTTGTCTGCCGATGATTTCTCTCATGATAATCTGTGTTTGATGGTACTGGTTGGGTTGAACTGGTTACAAAATGGAATATTGATTAGTAATGATACTACTGTGTGGTGATCTATACTTGGTTCAATGATTTGTGATTGATTCAATGGTATAGTGATTCAGACTCAGTTATCAGTGATTTGAGATATATAGGCATTTTTTCTTCAGGGGAAGTGCGTACATACGCGAGTATGCATTATAACAATAGCGTATACCTTCTAACATATGTTTGATTAGGGTTTGAAGTGACAACAATTGGTTTTTGTGATGAACAATATGTGGTCTAAGTGAGTTGATTCAGTGATTGGTTTCATAATTGTTATTTATATTGGGATTTAATGTTGGAAGTGGATCCAGTTTGAAACATTATGAAAATTGGTCGACAAGGAGCTGAGGATAACAATCTTCAGAAAGGGGATTGTAGCTTCCTTCTAGTATGTCTTGGAAAAAGAGAGAATATTGTAGCATTTTGTAAGTAGGTTCCTGCATACTGGTTAGAGTCTGCACCAATACAATATTGTAAGAATTTTTTCTTTTAATAAAATAAGAAGACAAAGACACCAACATCGGTGATTTTCCACCTAAAATCCTAGTGCTCATGTGTGTTGATATGGTTATTGTGTGTTGATGATCTATCTTCTTCTTAATGCTCATGATTATTGCTTATTTGATGAATAATGAAGTAATGATGCACTGATTACAGTTGAACATATGATGAAATTAATGATCAATTAGTTATCTGGATATACACGGGTTACATTAATAACAATTGTGTACATACATTAGTTTACTTTATAACAATAAAGTACACAAATCAGAATAATAAATTGAAAATTTAAGGTGTGTAAAAAATTGATTCACCACCCCCCCCAAGTATTTTTCCTAACAAAAAAGGAAGAAGTTATTCTTCTAAAGAATCAAGTACAAGAAAGAGATGAGGATCTCAACAAGATTAAGGTCAATTATATCACAATGAGAAGAGACATATTGAAGAAGAAGTAGAGAAAAGGGAAGACTTTTTGACAAGTTATCTCAACCAAAGATATGAGGACTGGAGTAAATTTGAAGCAAAAATTGGTCAACATGAAGAATAAGTAAAGTACCTAAATATTCATCTAGAGGAAGCAAAGAGAGCAGAACAAATAATGCAGATCCATTTGGCAATGAAATGAGAAGACTGTGAAAGGCTTGAAGAAGAGATTGGTTCCTTGAGAAGTGAAGCCTACAAGCTATCTAAGAATTTGAAAAGTTCTCAGGTCTTGGATAACATCCTAAGTCATCAAATATCATGACTTGACAAATCTGGTCTTGGTTATGTAGGCGAGCTTCTAGAAAAAGTGATGCAAACCCTAAAGCATATAAGAACAAGAATGAGGACAACCTTGAAAGTTGTACAAATTCCCCCAGCTCCAGTAAAAGCAAGTAAAGGAGTCAAAATAACATTGGAAGAACCTATGCTCCCAGAAGATATGCTGATGCTAACAATGAATATCATCAAATAATCTCAAGGCATAACAAAGGTTCGGGAAAGGAAGCATGTTGAACTAGAAAAAACAACATGTTGAATATCCCTTGAATTCTCAAGGCATTGGTCCTTGTTGTAGATCAATTATGGGCATCATAGGTTGAAATTATGTTTCACCAAGGTTCTACCTATTAGAAATAAGAATATCATGCATACTATTAAGGGGAGCAACATGATGTTAGGAGGAACAACATTTTGTTAATGGTATCTATCTTTGATGAAGATAGGTGAAGCTCTTGATGGGAAAACACTATTAATAAAAGTACCCCATTTTCCATAGATGTCAAAAGGGGAGAGAATATCGAAAGCATGAGAGTATTTCCATCAATGACAAAGTGGGATATTGTTGGATTAAGGTTTTCATTGATGAAAATACGATGACTAGCATTATTGAAGCCGCATGTGTAATTGACGATGTCAAGCCTTATTGAATATTCTCACGATGAATTAAGCATGAAGATTAAAATATAATGATAAACCTCAGGTACCAAATGCCTTGATGAAACCCTATAGGTGTTGAATATGGCAAGCCCTAGATGTTTGATGACTTGTTGAATCCCTAATTGTAATGAATAAAGAACACATGTGAAGGAGACCTAAACTAGAAAATCTAGCAGTGAAAAACCCTAAATTCATGGAAAATCCCTAAGCCCCAGATAATTTATGATAAGCTCAAACATACCTTAGGTGTATATATGAAGAATTTATAAGTGCATATATTCTCATCAATGAGGGTTAGAATTTCCAAATATATTTAGTTTAGATGGCTTCGTTAAATTCCTAGTCAATGATCCCGCATAGGTTATGATCATTGTGCCATCAAATACAATAATCTCGGTGTCATCTTTGAGCAAGGTTTAATTGGAACTTACCAGGGCATGACTAGACATATTCTTCCTTTTTAAAGGAACAAGGACAAATAATCTGATGATGAGAAAGAGGCTCGTTCACTTAAGAATGGTCAAGAAATCCATAAATGGGTTCCCCATATTGATGTACATTGTATCGATTACATTTTTTGTTACTAGTTTGATTACTGTGAAAGGCCTTATAAATTTATCAAAGTTGATGAGAAATTAATACAGGGCATGCTAGAGGAGTTTGGTATGGATCATGTAACTGTCAAAGTGTATGTGGTTTGCAGGGGCCCAATGAAAATTTTTGAAGCTCATTGGCTTGCATAATGGCATTCTCATGAATTAGAGCCCTTCATGGTTCTCAATGGGAATACATTGATACACCACCAACTTGGTTCTCTAAGAATAACAACTATACATATGATTTTGTTCATGAGATTACAAATGCAAGTCGACTCCAAATAGATATGTCGACTCTCCAACCTCAACATACATGTCCTTTCACACATACTAAAACAAATATAAATCGAAATTAGTCTCCCTATTTCAACCTAGGAAATTCGGCTAAGGATACAAAAAAGAATTCAAAATTGAGGTAAAAATAAAAAGAAGGTAGTTTCATCTCTTGAAAAAAATGATTTTTTTGTGTGTTTTATCTTTATGCAAGAAAGGGTGGTTTTTCGTGGAGAACTCTATTTTTTTTATGTGTCGCAATCTCAGATCTATAAAAACCTTGAACCTATATTACAAAGTGTTGCTAGGATCTATGGATATAGTCTTAGATAGCTCAAACCTGTAGCAAATAGAAATTCAGACTTGTGGGATATCAAAGTTCAGAAGAAGAAAAAAAAGAAAAAGAAAAAAAGAAAAGAAAAAGAAAGTGCAAACTTAATTAGCCAATTTCAAACCTGTGTACTTCCAATAATTGACTGGTCACCATCAATTTTGAAACATTTTGCTAGAATGTAATAGGGATTTTGCTTATTTAAGACCCCAGTTAGATTTTGATTATCGAAAGAAAAAAAAAAAAAAGTGCAAACTTAATTAGCCAATTTCAAACCTGTGTACTTCCAATAATTGACTGGTCACCATCAATTTTGAAACATTTTGCTAGAATGTATTAGGGATTTTTCTTATTTAAGACCCCAGTTAGATTTTGATTAGCGAGGGAAAATTTTGGGGTACTTCTTTATGACCTTATGCTGGTGGCCAAGTAATTTTGCCACCCACTTATTTTGTGAAATGCTAATTCAATATACTGTTACATCATACGGAATATAAGAAGCCTTTTTACAACCAAAAAAAAATAATGTTGAATTTTTAATTTTCAATTGATGGGATCCTCAATGGTGAAGATAGCAACATGTCAAGCCCCACCCACCAAGGTCCAATTATCTTTGAGGTATGAATAATTGATTGGGGTCAAGTCAAGTTCTAGCTGATTCTGATGGAAGAGTAGACATTTGGTGTTGCAATTTAAGCAAACAGAAGCACTTGAGTTCATTAATTTGCCGCTTAAGCAACATTCCATCCTCGCAAGCAAGTTACTTCTGGTGCTCGAGCTCTCCAAATCAATTGTAATATTTCTAGAATTTAAAAGGAAGCGTTTTCAAACAAAAAAAAAAACACTTGGTGTCTTTAACTTCCTCTAATTCACTCTGCCACTTGCAAACTTTATTTCTCGTCACTTCAATAAGACTTTGCATAAATTGTCTTGTCAAGCACTCATCACCTTTACAACAACCCAGTATAGCATGATCTAGATTGATCCTGCATTTAGTTCATTGACAACGTTGTGGCTTTTCATGCCAAGGAGGGAAGGACCTCATACTGACCAACATTCATGCAACTGGACATTTTGTTGTAGTAGTTGAGGAGAACAATGATGCCCAAGAAGGCCCACAAGTTTATTCTAAGGCAAGGGCCTTATAGTACCAACATTAATACAACTATGCATTTTATTGCAGTCGTTGAGGAGAACAAGGATGCCCAAGAAGGTTCGAAAGCTTATTCCAAAGGTCTTTCACAAGGTAATGCTCTTGCTCATCCTATCAATTCCCCTGGAGCTCATATTCTAATATTGAGTATGAAGATGTTTGTTGGGGAATCTTTGAATTGACTTGCATAATCCAATGGACAACTCATCACGACAACTGCTATGTGCCACTATAAATACAGTGGGATTATACTTTGGTACACATTGATTGCTAACGATTAAGCTTCAATATTAGAAAATAACAAAGAATATGAGAAAAAAACTACAATAATGAAAAGAACAGACCAAGATTGTGCCTTGTTCTTTTTATTTGTTAGCTTCACAATGCAAAATATAAATAAAGCTTGACTCACTACGAAGCAAATAGACATCATGGCTAAAAAGTTTCCACCTTAATCTCTTCTGATATGATATCCCACTCCTTTGCACTTCTCTGCTAGGGAACAAAAAAAACATTACAAGAGGATCAGAACCCCTTTCTGCCATAGCAACTAAGGTTTTAACAACCCATGATAGTCATTAGGATTAGGGCTTGGGTTTTTGCATTGCCCAACTCCCAATTAGTGTTATGGTTTTGAACACTCTAGAATATTCTTGAAACTTTGAAATTCCACTAATATTATTGAGTGGGGAAAAGGTTAAAAAGGGTATTGACCCATGGTATTCCGATAACCCATGGTATTTCAATGACCCATGGTATTCTAATGATAAAAGTTAGAAAAGGAGAATTGGAGCTCACTTTTGGGGTATGCATTGGTTATTCGTCTCCTATTTGATTTGAGATCTCTTGTAGCTTGGAGCAAGGGTGTGAGCTCCAGTGAGAATTAGTCTTCAATGGTGAGACACCCACCCTAGCCAATTCTAGATTGGTTTCAGTGGTAAAACTATCCACCTTAGCCGATCAATAGTAATACTAGTTTCGGTAGTGAAACTATCTACCCTAGCTGGTCTAAAGGAGGAGCCATTCAGGTTTCTTATTAGTGCATCAATGATTTATTTGGAGAGGACACTGTCAGCCACATATATATTTAGCCATTTGTGCTATCTTGCTGGTGTTTTTATCGGTTCTCAAAATCACATTTGATGTGTATTTCTAGATTCATATTTAATATACTAAGGCTGAGTTTTGTTGCTACTTTGGAAGATTTTGTTAATTGAAGTCAGAGATGGAAGGGTTTTGTAAATTTAGAAGTGAACTAAATTTGGCAATGGAACCCACAAGTGAAGCTAAGGCACAATTATAATTTTCCTATAGTCAAAAAGTATATCGATTTCAAAAGTTCGACTCGAGTTAATAAGCTAGTTCGACTCGAGTTGATAGGCCAGTTCAACTTGAGTTGACGAGCCAATTCAATTTTATAAAAATGGAAGGGTGTAGACTTTCCTATTAACATTAAGCACTAGAGACTTGTGTATTTTAGCTCAGCGAGAAGAGATTCCAATTCAGCATGCTAGGGCAGAGAGAGAGGCTGAATAGCCTCAACGATTTATTTAGCAGCGTGCTCACTTTCCAAGGTCGAGTCAACATACGTAGGAGGGTCGAAAGCCTGTACGAGTCTGTACATCTGCATATGCAGAGGTCGAGTTGGTAGGAAAGACGCAGAATAGTGTGTTGGGGGACAACGAATTGAAGGGGAAATTTCCAAGTGTTTGTAACCAATTTTCTGAGATTTTTTCTTAGTGGAATAATAATAAAAAACACAAGTAGGCAACTTTTCCCCAGTTGGGGTTTCCTGGGTGAATTTTGGTGTAAATTGGGTTGTGTGCTTGTGTCTTCATGAATTTATTTTTCGCTGCTATTATTTGTTAGAATACTCATCGTATTTAGTAAAATTGTTTGGAGTTCAGTTTTCATTTTCTTAATCGCAGAATTTTTATTAAATTAGTAGTTGGATATTAGAAAGCTAACAGATTTCTTGTGCTTACTTTCAAATAAGGGTTTGATAAATTGTATGCAATATGTTTGACAAAAATGTCCGTAACTTGACAATTAGCAGAAATTCATTTGCCATGTCAAGTTTCCAAAGTGTTTGTTAAAATGTCTCAATGAAAATTTTGAAGATTATTGCAAAATCTAGATTGGGACATTGCAGAGTACACCTCCATCATGAAGAATGATGTTGAGATGCGGTGTCTGTGAAATTTCCATGAATGCACCACCTGAAGTTTAATCTTCTAACTATTAGCAGTTTATTCGTTTACAGCAAGTGATGATTAAATCACTGTTGTATTCTTTGCCAATAAAAATGCGGAACTGAAAAATAGATGCACACATAATAAAAATGACACCTATATTTTTGAACTAAACATCCCCAAAAAAACCCTGAAGGGAAAACCGGTGCAACAGATGAGAGTTATTTTAGTATGCAACAATTTGAGAATTATTACAATTGGATGCCCAATTGGCTATCCTCTAGCAAATATAGAGCACAACTGGCAAAATAAACTGGAGACCAAGAATCTCCTCTGCAAATCAGTTCAGCCTCTTCTGGCCTACTCGCACCCCACACTGGCAACTCGCACTGCTGCCTAGAACACGCATTGTAGCCTCTAAGCAACACGCACAACCTTGGATTTTCCTCCAACTGGGTTGTCTAGCCTCCCTCTGCCTCTCGAAGTGATTCATTCTGCCTCCTGGAAGTTGATTTGGCCGCTGACAACTGAATCAACACCCTTCCGGCAACTCGCACTGGGATTTTTAGTTATTCACACTGCTTGTACAACCTCCTCTACAGATGTATTCGACTTCCCTTTTCCTGCCACTCTAGCACTGGAAAAATCACTGGGAATCTCTCTGGAATCCTACTCCCAAATTATTTGTTGCTCCCTCTCTTTGATCCTCTCCCTTTGGCTCAATCTATGTCCTCCTTACTAAATTTGTGAATTGGGTAGCTCGATCTGCCTCTCACAACTAATCATGCTGATGTTATTTCCATGCCCTTCGACCTGCTCTTGTAATCTCTCGTTGAGTGTTCAATGGCCATGATTTAATCTCCATCAACGGCTAAGATCAATTAGACTTCACCAACAGAAGTCTCTAGAGCAATCTCGAACATCCTTAATTAATTGACTTTAATTTACCACTTTTCCAAAGTTACACTTAGGAAATAATTTAATTATGGCAAAATGATTTAATTAAGGTGTTTCCCAAGCTTATCTCACGAAACCTTTTTCTAAGTTTTGGAGATATAGTGTTCCCTAGTCTCTCTGACAGCTTAGAGACTAGAACACCTATCTAATGCTACAATCATAATAAAAAACTAACACTCCTTGTTACTTATCTAAGAAGGTGTTCTCTCTCCCCAACATATTCCTCCACTCTATACTGAGCAGAAGAACATCCTATAGCTGGACTACTCCTCGTCGCAGTGGCCTTGTTGGAAGAAGAAAGGTTCAACATTTTGGCCTTGTTTGGTCAATATGTTCTATGTGTGTTCGTATTGAGTCGCTTTGGCATCTATTTTAGTTTGGAAAAAAGGCTCCGCGAGCCTGGGAATGGGAGGAGGGCCTCCGTAGAAAATCCTCGGTTCCCTACCTTTATACAGTTCCACAATGGCATCAAATCCTTCAGGATGTCTTCTCCTTTGAAGTTAGAGACAAGATCCCGTAGGATCAGATCAAACAAACCTCTTTTGGTTGAATAATTCTTATAAGTTTAAATGATAAAATTCAGGTTATTCAAATTGAGTATACAAACCCCAAAACACTTAAGAAGTGGTTGAAAGATTGGCCTTCGGGTTGCAGGGAAACCTTCCTCGCGTACAAGCATGTCAATGATTACGAATGGACGACCATTGTTTAGTTAATCAATCGCAAAATCAATAAACTCTGAAGGATTCATTCCAAGTTCAATACATGGCTCTATTGGCTTAAGGCACACTAGAAAGTGCCTTTGGAGATGACAGAGGCCATGTTTACCTAGAAGCTTGTATGCTTGTATATGGTATCCTTACTGCTGGGAGAAAGTTTCAGCATTCCAGCCTTTTATGGTAAGTTTGTGCTATGCAGTTACACTCAATCCTTTAAGCATTCACTCTGTTTCTGCCAAAAGGTTCCGCGAGCATTTGGCTCAAGTCAATAGGATTTGGTGTTTTGTTGATCACTAGTTTTGGTGGGAATTTTATGTTTTAATGCCATACCTACTTTTGCTTTATGGTACTTTAATTTAAGTACATATTATTAAATCTTTTTCGGATACAATAAGAAACCTATTTTTCAGACTTGGTTACAGAGTTTAGAGAGAGATGGTTCATCTCTTTTTCAAATGTAAGAGCATAAAATGGCTGGTTTTACAAGAGAAAATAATTTGTAGGTATTGCACATTGTAAATTTTACCAACACTAAGACACCCTGTGTCCCTGCGTCCTTCACCGCGGGCTTGTATCTGGCACGCAGTGTTACAAGGGGTGTGTCCATATTTGAATTTTCTTTCAAACTCCTCCAAAACCTGATCTTTACTTCTTGATCCTCAAGATTTTGGTTTTACAACGTCGAGACACTGCACGAACAACATCAGATCATAATTTACATCAGTACTTCATATCACCATTAAAATTCACCGTGTTTCAATGTTGAAAATTTCTTCAAATAAATAAATAAACATAACAATGAGCAGGAAGATTCGAAAGAACAATTCATAGAAACGGTCAATTTATTCGGAGCCTTTGACCTCGTAAGAGATCTTTTAATGCTGCGAACTTGCCTTCAGGTGACTCCCAATGTCAAATAAAAAACAGAAGGGGAAACTATGAGTAAAACGAAAATGATAACAACAAATGCTTCAATGAATCTCTACTGGATTCCAACAGGCCTGAAATGCATGCCATGTACAGTGATATTCAAGGGTTTGAATAAAATATCTTATTTCGCGTACGGTTTGAAAGTCGAACCTTCACAGATTTCAAGGTCTTCAATTTGAGTAAAGACGTAGACAGCGCCTGCTGCAATGGCGAAAAACACCAATGTCCAGAGGCTGTCACTTTCTTGAACACTTCTTATAAAAATACTGGCATCGTGAAGCAGATCAGCTGCAATGAGAATGGATCCTCGGGGCGTTCTCAGAAATGGAAACAACGGGAATAAATAGAACAGCCCAATTGAACAGAGGAGCCCCGTAGTTTTATATTTGCGATTATTGTGCTTAGCCACACAGATATAGTGAGAGGGAGGGAACCAGGGATGGAATTTGACGGGCATTTTTCCCGTCATACACCATTTTGACTGTATTTAACGTCTACCAATTTTTAATGCCCGTCTTTCTTGATGGGTTTGGAAAAGTGGAAAACGTATTTTCAACGGTCAATATTTTTCCGAAAACGTCAGTAGTTCTTATTAAGTTATTCCGCAAGTAGTTTGTTTATCAGATTAAATTCCAGTCTCAGGGAGTTGTTCTGAGCTTGGCATCTAATGTCCGGGTTGTTGGCAACTTTCCATCTCAGTCGAACGCGGTTACTACGCCTTAGCCGTATTCTAAGTTTTATTGAGTGACGATATTCGTTTCCATCATCTTAATAAAATTTTCATCATTTAAAAAATTGAAGTGATTATGAATTTCCAGAAACTTCTAATTACTATAAATTATCTCTAATTTTATATTACGATTTTGAAAATATATATAATTTAGTGTTTTTAATAGGAAAATTTTAGGGGCGAATTTTAGCTCAAAGGCGAAATTTAAGGAATTTTATGGTTTGGAGAGGCTAATTTTTTACATTGCACCCATTTTACCCATTTTATATAGTTAGCCCAAATTTTATTTAAAAAATAAATAATTATTATATTTTAGTCCAAAAAATTAAAGCGGATAAAAATTGCAAAGGTCGGATTCGCCCTAGATTTTCATTTCAAAGGCTCGATTCGCCCTCGATTTTCATTGCAAAGGCTCGATTCGCCTGGTTTGGAGGTTGGAATCAATGCATTTGGTTACAATCGCCGGGATTTACAGGTTTTGAAGTTGGTTTTGGTTGCAATCGCCAGATTTCTTGGTTCGCAGATCGAGGGCAGGGTTGAAATTCGCCTCTATAAAGGATTTAAAGGTTTTGAAGTTGGTTTTGGTTGCAATCGCTGGATTTCTTGATTTGCAAATCGAGGGCAATTTGAAATTCGCGTCTATAAATTAGGGTTTCCATTTGGTAGTTTTAATTTTACATGAAATAATATAAACAGGTCGAACGTTTTCGAGCAATAACACAGGTCATCAATCACCTCACCATCTAAAGAAGTGTGAAGAAGCGTGGGTAGAGCATGAAACCTTGCCACAGAAACCCAGAGGCCGACTCGCCGGATCCAAGAATAAACGGAAGTCACCGATTGTAAGAAATCAGGATAACACAAACTCGATCTTAGTGCACAGAATAGAGATCCCCAGTGGGTGCAATATTCGTGAAAAGATTAAAGTACTCGGCAAAGATCAAAGGAGACACGAACTAACCTGAGCGAACTTGAGCCGAAACTGAACATTTTGTTGAGGTTCGCCGAATTTATGCGTCATGTTCGACGAATCCTGTAACATTGCATATATTTCTTGCTGCTGCCATTAATGACTCTTTTCTCGACACTTACTGAGGTACTAAAAATCCAACTTACTAGGCATGAGTTTCTCCTATTTTATTTTCACTGTATACATTTAATAGTTTGTCAAATTAGGGGGATTTCATGACAGGAATCTGTCTTTGGAGTCACTCCTCCGCCCTACTGAATTATTAGTACTTATAAGGTACTGTGATTGGATCTGGATTACACGTTTGTCAGTAATCCTCTGCCTCCTGTCTTTTTGTCACATTAAGCCGGGGACAATGGAGCCATGGAATGGGCACAAGTTATGACATTGATTTTCATTTTCATATGAGTCGTCCACTTCTAATAATAAAAGGCATTGAATAACAAGAAACTATGCTTATATTGGGCAATTGGTTCAGACACGTATTGAAATATTCATGCAATGATGTACAGATGTCCAAATATTCTGATTGTTTCCCTACTTTGTGACTCAATAATGGTATCAACTGTGTAACGGCTATCGCCAGGTGAGAATTGAAAGAGTAGAATTATTTATTTGTTTGTGTTATCTATGCACTTATCCAAAAGACCATTGCATGTTCATCCTCTTCTCACTGTAGTTATTATTAATTTTTTTGCAAGTGATGTATATGATGAGAAGGTAAACGTAGAAGCGATGGGAGACTCAATAGGCCATATGACAAAAGAGGATTCGAATGGTGGTCACAAACATCTCTGAAAGGATGACAATCACTGTTATGTAGAGCCCGTCCTGTCAATCCCCTTTTGTTAAGTACCTATTAGTCATGGTTAAAGAAGTCTCCTTGTTAAGCGCTTAAATATTTTGTTAAAATTAATTGCAGGTTGAATACATGCTGTTGGCAGAACAAAATTTACTTGAAGGCCTTTCAGAATGGCCTATGAGAATATGTGAAAACCACCGGGGAAGAATATATAACATGAACAAAACAAACATTTATATTAGCTGAGCATCATGAAAGAACTGCCAAGCCATTGCATGCTTATGATTAGTTTCTTGAAGAAAAGGGTAACGCTAGGTTGTGCTTGATAATTGTATGACTCGTTCTGAACACTTGGACCATGTATATACAGTCCATCTTGGACTTGCTGAAATATTGTATTTGAAAAGCAGAGAATGAAGGGGGTTACCAGACGTCTCACCAGAGTGCTCTCTACAATCCCAGAGCTTTACTATAAGGCATCAATCTTATCCAATTCATTTAAGAGCATAGGAAATATCAGAGATTGGTAACATCCAAGGTTGCAGACTGGACATGTGATTTATAAACAATGATTTTGGCACTCATAACAAATGACTAGAGACTACCTCTGCCTATGGACTAACACCAGTAGGATACAACTGTAGGAACAATTGAGACTTTTGATCACAGCTAAAAAGTGGAGAATGTCCCAGCCAGTCATAGATGACAGGAGACGCTTGGACTGGTAGATAGACAGCACAAAGTTGGGGACAGTAAGTACAGTAACATAACATGTGTGTTTGCAATAGTGATTCATCATGAGGATGCTGGAGAGTATGGATTTTATATATAGTAGAGTGGAAAATAAAATTGTGTTTGCATTCCCAAGCGTATTATGTATAAGGCATGTAGTTGGTTGAGGAAGTTGGGGTTAATGCAAAGATAGAAGGAAGCTATGAAGATAGAATGTTGTAAGGTTTCTGTACCACTGCAGGAACAATGGGGACTGTTGATTGCAGCTAAAAAGTAGAGAATCTCTCAGCCAGTAAATAAAGGTAGGAGACAATTGGACTGTAGACGAACAACACAAAGTTGGGCACTGAAAGTACAATAACATAACATGTGTTTTTGCAATAGTGATTCATGAAGAGGATGCTGCAGAGAGTGGACAACAAAATCTGTGTTTGCATTCTCAAATGCATTAAGTAAGAGGCATTTAGTTGGTTGAAGAAGTTAGGTTTAATATATAGATGGTAAGAAGCAAGCTATGGAGATAGAAGGCTGTATGGTTTCTGTGCCACTGCAGAAACAATTGAGACTCCAACATCCTTTGTGATGGGATAAGAGATAATGCCACCCACAAATTTGATTCTTAAGTCTCTGTTTGATTCATTCACCTGTGTTTGGATTGCTAATTTATGAAACAAATTGATGTATTGTTGGACTAATTGCAAGGGCTCACACACAAGAGAAGAAGTAAGATACAAGTATGCAAGTAAATAGAGAATTGCTATTTTCACTTGGTACACTTCATTGTATCATCTATGTAGAGATTAAAAAATTGTTCAAAGTGAGCAAATTTGGCCAAGTCTCTGATAAAATACATTAAATTGGTTGAGTGATCAAGTTATACTAAGTCATTTAGAAAGTGACAAGGATAAAGTACAAAAGCGTATTAAACTACAAAATAGATAAAGGACATTTATGTCTCATCGATTCTTCATTGTCAAGAGGAAATTTTCTTTGAATTTGTTGTAGTAGGGGGGCTACACCCCTTCCAACGATGTTCAAATTAATTTTTGAGCTTTATGTAGTTCGGGTCTTGGTAGGAACATTTTCATGTACAAAATGGAACAATGTTGCCAGAGTGTGGGAGTAGGAGTGGGTAAACACTATTTCCTAAAAATCCCTAGGAGCAAAGTGTCTTGGGAGAGTTTTTTATGATATATATACTATTATATATTATAATGCATTTATATTCCAAAAAAACATGCAAAATGCCAAATTGTCTGTAAAATTTATGAAACATGCATATTTGTGCTACTTGTAGATGAATCCTTTGTTATGAAGAAGTTAGAAATGCTATTTGTAATATATTAATGATTAGTCATTTGAACATAAACCATATAGAAATTACAAACATACGAATTTTGAAACCATATAATATAAACTTTAAAGTAGACGATTAATTTATGGAGTGATATAGGTTATCTGTCAATTGCCAACATGACTAAGAGTTATGTTTACAAAATGCCTAATCTATGTCCCACATTGCATTAGGACAATCTCTATCAAAGTCAAGTCATCCCACTCATCAATCATCACCATAATTCCCAAAACTTGTCTCCTCCCAGTGGAGCTTGAAGGTGAGCAAATAACTACCAATTCTAGTCTTTGCAATCTTAAGTAGCTACAACTTGAGTAAGTATCATAAAATAAATGGGCCCTTGTATGCTTGGTGATAAATTTGATGATTTTATTCCCTCTCTTGTAGAAGTCATTAATGTATCCATATTGTCTATGCTTGACAATATCACGCATCGAAAGGTTCAATGTGTGCACCAAACACCCACCAAAAGATGCAATGATGCACTCACTTAATGAATTTTCTTGCTCCTTTGCAATTTGCTACGTTATTAGTAATTACTTGAATCACATTAGAAGGACTGACATCATTAGTGGTTTTTAGTTGGTCTAAAATATTTTGACCAAACATAGTAATTGACGAGAGTCCCGCAGTGAAGAAACATCACATTAATAGCTGAAACATTAAGAACATTTATCGCAAGTTTGTTTCTAACATTTATCCTACCATCAAAGATATGGATACCCCCTATCTAATAACACATTTGTAATTTGTGACAAAGCTCTTTGGATTTTTGCTCTTACCCTATTTAGTAACACAATGTTAGCTTTCTCATACTTCGGGCTCTTGCATCCGTGGGGAGATTTGTGGATGGCTCGAGCCATATCATGCCAATAGGGGGAAGTAAAGAATATCGAATGGCATACCATATACATAGAGAAGTTGTACCAATTTTGCAGCCACCTTATCCCTACCACCAATATCAAGGAAACTTGTTATTGATCTTCTAGATGTACCCTTTGCATGCCCTATGGTTCCATTAGCATGAGGGGATGCTGATGTGGTGCTACCAATTTTATATGATGTGTCACATTGAACCTTTTGTTGTTTACTATTCTTTCTTTATACGACTTCCTCTTTCTTTTGATGTATTTTTCTCTCTTCCTATGATACCCTGGGGAAAATTGAGATTCCAATGGCGTCTTTATTATTATCTTTCTCTAATACCCCACAAATATGCATCTTCACATGGGTAAATGAATTGATGTATGTTTTTTCTTGTTGACAACCATACCTATATAAAAATATAGTGGTTCCACCCCCAATCCTGCCCTCAATTTTTGTCACATGCTTCCATAAGTGTGTTCATCTTCATCCACTTCCAAGCTACCTATTCTAAACTCAAGTACACACAAAGATGAAGGAAATGAGGAAAAAAGTGAGGGTGAAGTGTTTTTATTTCCCCCTTCCGTTTGCCCTAAATCCTAAACCAACCCAAGGGCCCCACCTTTTAAAAAAAGAATACCTTTTCATAATTTCCATAGGTGTACATGAGTGGGATTGATGGGCATGGTGGAAGCTTGGGTAGCATAGGGAGTTTGAAAAAGAATGTGAGGGAGTAGGTTGCTTGGACAATGATAGGGAGTGTGGTCTCATGGGTGCTCCCTATGTTCTCTTGCTTGTAGTTTTGGCTTGGGAGCATGGCCTCATACAACAACCTTGGTAACCTTGAAATGGAGTGCTTGAACTAGTGGAAAAAATCGTTGGATAACCTTCCTACTTAAGAAAAAAACTACTAGGTGCATGTTGAAAGTTGAGAAGGAGAAGTATTGATATATGATTATGAACAAGTGGAGCTACATAGTTAGTTTTGAACTCAGAAGCATTGAACTCATTCTTCTTCATAGTTGAGGTACATGGGACTTGTTGCCATAAAATCTAGTAGGCCTAGTGCGAAGCACCATTATGTGGAACCGTACCTTATGGCAACAACAGAAAGGGTTGCCATCGTCACCTCAATAACCTTTCTCCCGCTCTTTAGTGGTATTTGACCACAAGGGAGATTTTCCTAACTCACCTAAAGGATAAATAACTACTATGTCTCAAGATGATATGTAAGAGGTCTATAATATGGGATAGAACATCAACAAAGCCTAGAAAGGCCTAGATATTCTATGCCATAGTTCAAGTACTCAAATTTCTAGATCAAAGATATGACTGTTATAAGTTAGGGCTTTAATGATTTGCAATGGTAAGGTGCACAATGTCATATAACAATAAAGGAAAATTCCTATCAAGGATAATCAACAAAAGGGAATAAAGGCCTTCCAATAAACACCTAGGGTTAGGGTACCAATGGAGTAATATGGCTAAAAAGTATGCATAAGCAACAAATTATTATGATGACATCCCTAATAAGAAAGGATTTAACCGTGGACAATGCTAGATTTTGCTTTTATGTGATTTATTGATGCAATTTCTAATTTATTAGCCACAAACATCCAACACAAATTCACGTTTATGCAAACATTCTTCCCTAAAACCCTAGTAGTGAACCTTAAACGTCTAGGAACAAGGAAAATAAGAGGAAATTTAATGGATTTTTTGGATGATCAATGCAATAATGATTGTGCCTTATCCTAAATGGGCTTAATTGAGTCTTCTAGGGGCTAAAATTCCATGGAAAGGTTTTGATGGAGTAGGTAGGGATGAATAGGGCATCCACTTTTAAAACCCTATCTATTTTCTTTGTGAGGGGAGAAATTAAATATTAGGAATGCATAATGGAAGTTTCCTTATAGTTTTCAAGAGAACAATTTTGCATAATATAATGGAGCAATATTTCATAATGATATTAGCATTTAGTCACGACACAAAATAGAAACCCTAGTAGCACAAATACAATATGCAAAATCTAGAAGATAAAGACCATCTCAATACAAAAGACCATTTCCAGGAGAATTCACACCACTAAAAAGATCACATTTTGCCCAAGTAGCAAAAAAGGACTAATGTACACTCTTTGGAAGGGAAGAGTGGTAAAATGTGTTTTGATGAAATGAAATAAGGGGAGACTCTATTTATATGAGGCTTACCACACTTATTTTTACAAAAGTAGAAGAAAAAACCGTAATTACAAGTTTACTTTGAGTATTTCACAAGTGTGAGGTTACAAGCCAACCTCAATAACTCCAAAACATAACAAATAATGCCAAAAGAGCCTATACATGTGGGAGAAAAAGCCGCCTCCACTATGACGTCATCATGAGAAGGACCTCCAAATGCCACAAGTGACAAATAGGCTAATGAGTGTTCCATTCTCCAAAAAGTAGCTCCATGTCTATGGGTACTCCTCCAAAGTGCCTCCATACCAAGACATCATCACCAAGGGGCCCTACATCAGTCTCTAAAGGGCTAGAGGGGTGATGTGGTGCCAATATAGTCAAGTGTTGGGGTCAAAGAGTGATGTGGAAGCCCTCCCCTATCATCTTAAGGATAACCATCATCATTCGGGCTTTGGAACAAGCAACGCCCATCAAACAATATTTAGGCCGACTTGGGGGTGTTATGGGTCCATTTGGGCACATTGTTTGTAAGTCCAACACCAAGCCTTCTTGGCATAGTGTTCAACATCTAGGGGTACCTTGGAGTGTCAAGTACCATGTGAAACTTGTTGAAAATAATGTAGCTATGGTCGGCATTTTTCATTGCAAATATGAAGAAGAAATCAATTTGCGGACACCTAAAAGTCGCCCCAACTAAGCCCTACAAGTCAGCTCCAAGAAGACCTACATGTCGGCCCCATTAGGGTTAATTAGCCCACACATGATGCCTATATATATGAGCTCGTTGGCACTCTTTTCAACCAACCAATTCATTAAGTATTTTGATTTGCAATTGGAGGAGATACACCACACGTGCAAAGAAGAGGAAACGGTTTCTTTGATCTGCTTTGACCTTATTCTTGGAATTGAAGTTGACCGAATTAGTCTTGGGAATTCTTACTTTTGTTTGGGCTACTAATTTATGTCACCTTGAAGGTCGAAAACTTCCTAGATTTGGATATTTCGTTGATTGAAATTGTTGCTACTTTAACCGATATTTCTTAACTGCCGAGTTCCTATGCATGATTCGTTGATACTTCTGTGGTAGCTACAATGCTATTCTCTGTCTTCTATTACAGTGATTGTAGGCCCTAACTTCGGCCTTATTGAGCAGTCTATTACAAGAAATTTGGAGTTGATCTTTCTCATTACATTGACAGACTATGATTAATATTTCTCATTGAAGAGTAATTTGGATTTATTGGAACATTTTGATGTAACTTTGATGGACAAAATCTCTCTCTCACAAGGAAAGAACCTAGGGTTTCCTCCTTGTGGGTTTTGCCCTGGATGTGAGCCTAATATTTGTCTCGTCTCTTATTGTTTATTGTCTATTGTGCTCTCTATTTAAGACTCTTGTTGAAGAAATAATGGTTGAAGTTTTTCATGTATAGCTACTTGTTGATTAAAGTATAAAGAAGGAAAAGTTTGCATCAATAGAAGTAGTTATCAATTGTGAAAAACTATTCTAGTCATTGCAACACTAGAATTTCAACATGGTATCAAAGCAAGGTTTGGAAAAAGAAAGGCTAAAAAACACTCAATTGGCTTTTGAATCAACGTCTGGTGTTTTTTTTGCTAAGGCTCAAAGCAATAAACAGTGGCTCAATCTTGATACAACTCACACTCTGCTTCATTTTGGGGCTCGCTCATTCATGACAAATGTTTGGCATCACAATCAAGCTCAATGGTATTGTTGCATTATAAAAGATTGTTATAGTGATCGTATTTTCTCGCATAAGGCTCAAATTTGGTTTGTTGGACATCCTGAACATCGACTCACAGTGGATCAATGGTTCGCTTTTTGAAACACACTATACATCTGCAATGTTTTGGTATAAATTGTTACATCTATGAATCACACTACTCGCATAGTGGCTTGCATATTCAATGAATCAATTTAAATTTTGACAAGCATTGAACTTAATTATATGGCATCAGATATAATTCTTTTGTGACATCAATATTATGGCCTGTAACGCGAATAATATATAGGAGTGTCCTGGAATCACTAAATCAGAGAAGCTTGGTTGTAAATATATATGGTTTGAGGATTGTATGGCTCGTTAAGTGCCATGAACATAAACACACACCTATAGCTCACTCGCAGTTCAGTGGGAAATATAATATATCTTGGCTCGATCCTATGGCTCATAAAATAAGAGACATTGCGATGGTGGACTCAATATATACACATTTAAAATCGCTTCATGAATTTGTGCCTCGAATTACAGTGCATCAACATGCATATATTACAATGTGACTGCGATGTAAATTGTCTCGCATCTGTGATACGTAATCTCAATTTATCTTGCATTTAGTGGATGTCTCACACCTTGGAATTTTAAGTAATCTTGCTATTTTACTGAGGCTCTATCTCCACAGTGACTTATGGTTGATATAGTGGTTCAATAGTAAACCTTGTGTATTCGACTATAATTCAAGTTTTATATGCATGACCAAGTCTAAAGAAAAAGGAAGCTGCCGATTTGACAGAAGTAGCAATGATCTCTTTTGGAAAATGAGAAGTATATCAAGCAATGGCTTGCTAAGTTCAACAATGACAGTAATCCTTCGAAAGCATGAAGAAGGCATACTGTGACATAAATCCATGGTTAGAAACGAAGGACATAATGCTTTAAAACAAAATACAGTTTGAATGAAGCAACTTCCGGTAATCATGGAAGATAAAGGTACATGGTCTTTGTCTATGAGGTATGTATGATTGTTATATGTGTCCAACTTGTACAGGATAAAGGATCTGCATAATTACTAGAGATAATAATGGCATGATGCATATTAGATCCTGAGATGAAATGCATTAGGGTTTGCAACATAGTTTGCATGGCAAGAATTTAGGGTTTGTAGACTTCACATTTTTTAAAGTTTTGGTATCTAGGGTTCGTAAACCCTAGATAGAACTTGGATTGGAAAAACCCTAGAAAAATGAAAACCTTAATTCTATCTGTTTTTTCCCTCTTGTGAAGCTCTAGCTCATGATCTCTAGGGTTTTCAGAAAGAATCTAGGGTGTGTGGTAAAACCTTAGCAAGGATTGAAGTAGAAATGAATCCTAGGGATTGAAAGTCAAAACCCTAGGGCTAGATGTTTCCCCTGAAACTAAAAACCCTAATAAGGGTTAGATTATGAGATATCTAGGGTTTGTAACAGAATCAACGTGCTGATAAGAAAATGCCGAGGTAGATTCAGCTTCCCAATAGGATGCTCTGGTCTTTCACAAATATTTTGGGGTTTTTACCAATTAGAGTCAACAATTAGAATTGGGTATGTAGGAGGTTTGGTGTTGATGTCAAGAATACGAGTGCTACAACAAATTCATCGTCCATGGTATGTACATCATCCATAAATTGTGTGTGATTAAATTTGTAAACAGTTGTCTGATTTATCTATATCAGTCCCCAGATGTTAGTATGAAACAACTGTCTGATTTATCTATATCAGTCCCCAAATGTTAGTATGCAGCATGAGGTGAATGATTGGGTTCACTACTACTAGGATTTATACGCTGGCCTCTGTTTCAAATTGCTAACTGCATGTGGATATATTGAGGTCAATAATAGGGATCTTTGCTTGCCTATTTAGTTGGGATGGTTTACATGTATTTATTTTACTTCTGTTGGTTTTGTTTTGCTGCCATTCATCCACTGGGGCAACAGAGGAACAAAGATGAAAAGGGAAGCATGAGATCAACATTGGTTTCAAAATCCAAGCATGTACCAGATTCAGGAAAAGCACCTAGGATTTCCAATGTTGGACTCTCACATACACATGAGTCAGTTTCAGGCAAAATGCCCAGGGTTTCGAATGTTGAGGTCTCAAGTAATGATCCATCGAGTTCAAGGATACAACGTAGGCCTTCAAGGTTTCGAATGTTGAGTTCTCAAGTAAAGATCCATCGAGTTCAAGGATACAACGCAGGCCTTCTACTACTGGTCTCTCTGGTAAAAACATTTCAACTAGTAAAAACATTTCAACTTCAAGGAGGGCTTCTACTATTGGCCTCTCAAGTAAACACACTTCAGCTTCTGGGAGACCTTCTACTACTGGTCTCTCTAGCAAATTTACTTCATCTTGAGGGAGACCACCAAGGCCTTCAAATGTTGACATCTCAGGCAAAGCTGCTTCAAATACATCCAAGTCTAGGTTCTTCCCACCTGTATCTAAGGGTGTCTCAAGAAGAATGCCAATCACTGATGCATCAAAAAGGAAGACAAGGCTTCAACGAGCTTTTACATCAACACTGACTGCCAGAAGTGAGGTTAGGAGCATTTGGTCCACTGGCCTTATTTTAGCGTGTGTAGGTGGTGCTTTTTATTCACAGAGTTTTATTATGTCCTTTTGCAAAAGCAAGTGAACGGTTTATCTAATACATAGCTCCAATTGCCATCCAATGGTTTCGATTAAAAAGCTTGCATCTGGAGCCATTGAGCGGGATGTCATGGAAGAGGAAGGGGACTTGCCCAACATTGACGAAGCAGATAATGAAAATCAACTTGCTGTAGTTGAACATGTTCAAGACAATTACTATTTCTATTGGTATACAGAGTTGTCATGGGAGCCTTGCAAACTGTTTTTGTTACTATTTGAAATAACATCATCTTGTCTTGGAAAAATACACTCCATTTAAAAAATTTAATCAGACACTAGCTGTTCACTGCATATTACATGTGAGCAGCGTGTCTGCCATACATGAATATCTCCACTGGAGAATTAATCCACTCAAGCATTAGGGAAGGTTATAATTTATGAATGACAAATTTAGGCCAAGCATTGATGCGAGCCTTGATCCATGTCTATAGTGTAGATTCAATTCTGAATAAATAGTTGCATGTCTAATTTGTTTCTATTTTGGTCCGCTGTGTTTGTTGTATTTCAGGCACGCAGCAATCTCTCATCAAACTACATTTTAAGCCAAGTTGATATCAACAAGAAGATGCAGGGAATACTTATTGACTCGCTGATTGATGTACTCGAATAATACATATTGATGTCTATATATTTCTATAATATTAAGCCTTTTTTACCTTTCCGTTAATAAATTTCTGACACAAACAATTTGCGCTTACAGGTGCATCTAAAATTTGAGTTGATGCATGAGACGCTTTTTCTCATGATTAACTTGATTGATAGATTTCTTTCTATGGTGTACACTATTACGAGAAAGGATGTTCAACTAGTGGGGTTGACTGCCATGCTATTTGCTGCCAAATATGAAGAGATTTGGGCTCCCAAGGTGGTAAACATTAACGGGAGAGGAAGTTCGTTGTTAAGCTGAAGTTTTGTATTGATTTGTTTTGAATAATTAGAATAAAAGGCTTCACATTCTAACTCATTTTTCTTAAGGGCTTTACAAAATCTGAAGTTTTGTATTGATTTGTTTCGACTAATGAGAATAAAAGGCTTCACATTCTCAGAAAACTATGGATGTACCTCTTTTGGGCTTCAACACTTTCTTGATAATATAATCTACTCTGTTATTGTTTAAAAAAAATGATTGAAATGATGAAAAAAACAAATATCATCCTTCCTTTATACTACTCAAGAGGAGTTATGGAAATGTTTACAATGCCCTAAATGTGCTCTAAGCACACTGACAACATTTATTAACTTCCTTACAACTACCCAAGACAAAAAACACTCGTATAATTCTTTCTTTGTCATTGCCAGCGATGGGGTTTTTTGAATTTCTCTCCAGTCAAGATGTCATAGATATGGTAAGCTTCAAAGTCTATAAATTTGTTTTAAATGACTTCAAATTCGAAAAGCTTAGCTGTCTATCCAGAGAAAATAAGGCGCTGTCTTTGTTAAAATGGAAAATCTGAGTGTTGAAATGCAGTGTCTCCAATCTCAAGTATGGCAGCTCCAGACAATGCAACACAACAGGGAGGTAGCTCCAAAAAATGCAACACAACAGGGAGACACTCGAGGCAATGAGCACAAAATATATTCTGCAAACTAATACCTTATTGAATGCCTCACCAAAATCATTTTCCTAGTAAAAAGGTGAGCTTTGTGATATTGAATCAGAAGTTCCAGAAAAAGGAATTTTAATAGTTTCATTCACAGGTACTTACCTTCATCTTAGTGATGGAAAAGGGGCAACCAAACCTTCCAATAGCAATTTGATAGGTAAGCTTAACATTTGTTTGAGTTATGCACTCTTCAACAACCTCAGCTTCAACCTACTTGAGTAAGAATTATGTTGTAGTGGTAATGTATCTCATTCTTATTCTCCTTGCTTCTTCTAACACTCACCCCAGAAAAGTCAATTACCAATATGTTAGATGTCAATCGGATTTTAGACTCTAGAGGCATTATATCTCTTTGTGCCAACTTCCCCATCCAGTGGTATTCTTGAACAATTTTTGCAAGCATTAAACAACTTGAAGAACTTTTCTTGCTATAATATTTTCCTTGAGTGACTTCCTGCAACTCTTTGATGTGTTTATTCTAAAAAATCTCATGCTCTACTATGCATCTACATAATCTTAACCAACTCATACAATAGACCATAAATAATCTGAGAACTTGCAGCTCACATAGCTAAAGCTCTCATCTTTAGGTCAACCTGTCTAAAACCCCAAGAATCGTTTTCAAGAAAATTTGTAAAATCTTCATATAAGTTGTGGTGGCTTCAACTATAAAAAAAATGCATCATGTATTACTCATCTATTGAAATTGTTTCTTTACCTAATTCAATACCTAAAAAATGGTCCGAACAAACATAAGAGACTTAACCAAGTTCAATGTTAGTTATTGAGGAAAAAACGTAATCACCTGCAAATTCTACCCCCATGAAATGATTTTTATTAACAAGGTACTTTAAGGTTTAATAATCAATGTAAAAAGGTCAAAAGGTTGGCTAATATACATGTCTAAGCTCTTGCAATTCAAATAAAATTGCTAAAGCCTTCCCCAGTGTCGTTGGATGATTCTTTTTTGGACTGTTTATTTTTTAAGCTTGCACAAAACATAGTATGGACAATATTCCCTTTTTCTGGTTGAGCTAAATTTATACTCACAATGATTTTGAGGAATGGACATGTCAAAGCCTATGTTTCACCAAGTTTTCAATATGGAGGAATGTGGGAGAAAAGAAAACCATATGGGGAAATGTCGGAGCAACTCCAAATTTTAGAGAAATTTTTTGGGACAGGGGAACATCGAGTTTCCAAGTATAGAGGTCCTTAATTTCTAAAATTATAAAAATGAAAATAATTGATGATAAAATCCCAACAATGACAATCCATCCCATGCAAATTCATCATTGTGCTATCTAGTGGAAAGACTATAATCTTGCCAATCTTAAAATCCTGAAAACTATTAAGTCAACTAAATTCTGAATAGCATATCAAATTTTACTTTCTCCATATTAAGTTCACTGAGGTTGGAAGCACTCTCAAGCATCATGAAACAACTAATGATAATGTTAAAGTTTAAATAAACATTTACAGTCTCCTTTATCTTATATTTTCACAAAACCTTCAAAGCTTTATCCCATAGATTTGTTATGTCTTAGGTGTTGTTGGACCAAAAATTGAGGGGGAAAGGGGGCAAGCACCCAGGCATCCTCCCAGTTTCTGTTCTTTCCTTTTCTTTCTTTTTTTTCTTTTCTTTTTTTGTATATGGAGTGAGGGGGGTGGTGGTTGGGGAGTTTGCAGCACCCAACTACCCCCTTTTTGGTAAACAAACCAACAAATTTTGCAAAGAAGTTTTATTTTTTATTTTTATTTGTAGATGGAGTGAGGGGGGTGGTGGTTGGGGAGTTTGCAACACCCAACTACCCCCTTTCTGGGAAACAAACCAACAAATTTTGCAAAGAAAAAACACACCAACAAATTTGTTCAGAATTGAATGTGGGATGAAGCAACTCTGCAAAATCCAAATCAATTCCGTAGAACTTTTCGACTTACAAGGCATGCTTAAGCAGAACAGATATAATCCAACAAATTTGCAGAAAATTAAATGTGAGATAATATATCTACCCTTGCAAAGCAACTCTGATTTTTCCTGAATTTGAAAGGAGGCACAATACCAAGTGAAAAGGAACACAGCCTTTGATGAATCCAAACTAAATGCTCACAAGCGAACTGATCTCTAACATCAATAACTCATTTCTTAATAATAAAATCAGAGAATCTGCATACAAATTTCTTAAATTTCTTCAAATATTAGGGTGACTAGGGTGACCATTTTAAACAAGGGAAAATTTACAAGTCTAAAATTTTCATGTATATATAGAAAGCTTCTCGAAATATCAATGTTGGATATGAAGATTTTGAAGAAGGAAAATTTTACTGAGCCACATGAAAGTTTGCAAATGTGAAGTCATTCTTACAAAAAAAAAAATTATATTTTATAAAAGGATTGGGTCATTCTTGGAAAAAAAAAACACTTAAAAAAAGTTAGCAAATTTTTGACCAATCATTTCCATTTAATTAAAAAAAAAACATACACACAACAACTTGAAAGAATCAAATCCATTTTAACAAAGACAACGCCTTATTTTCTTTGGATAGACAGCTAAGCTTTTCTAATTTGAAGTCATTTAAAACAAATTTATAGACTTTGCAGTACGATCACCAATACTCCTGGTAAATGCAGTCCCCAGATAATTTGCATCGGGCAACCAGGGTTTTTTTAAGTTTCCATCCACCTCTTCGGTTAACATTCATTATGTTCTATATGTAGAACATCAAGAAACTTTCCTTCCCTATCTACCACTCCACCTTCCGGCGTTCCTTTGCACCTCTTGGTGCAATTGCTAGTTTACTTTTCTACCACATTTGCAAAAGTTACTTTGGATCTTTTATCCTTCGTCTTCACAAGAAAATATTGTTGTGAATTTTGCTCTGATATGATGACACCATTGGACTTATTATTATTTGAATTAAGATCATACACGTCTTTTCTATTATTAGTTGAACCAACACCTATAGCTTTACCAGCGGACTCTTTGGTGCAAATATTAGGTAGAGCTAAATTTGAGAGTTCAACTTGGATAGTATTGACTAAGTCATTAAAGTGAATGAGACTCTTATTACACACTTTCTTTAGGCCATGCCAAGCAACATATGCAGGCCTCTTCCCTGACGTGCTAAGGAATATATCTATATCCAGCACCTGTGGTGCATTACCTTGGGTATTTGGCTACACCTCATCTCTTAGCCTACATCCAACGATTTTAAGTCCCAATTACTGGGAAAGAAAGGTTTACCATGAAAGGCAGAACATAAATAATTCTCATTATGGCACCTTTTTCCTCAGCATACCACATAATGTAACCAGATTCAGACACAGAATGACTAAAACGGTGCATAGGATACACCGACTCAAATCTAAATTCCAATACATAACCTTATTTAGAATCAACACTTATATTACCTATTTCAATATGAGCCTGAGGATATTTTCATTTGAAAGTAGTTTTGTAAAAAATCTTCCCTATGATGTCCCTGTTGTAGTTTAATTCAGGCTTCAAAAATGCATTTCTAAAGCTCCTCAGAATTCAAAAATGCATTTCGAAATCTCATCAGACTTCAAAAATTCACTTAGAAAGCTCAATGTTCAACCAATTTATTGAAAATTAGTTATTAATTTAACATAGTCAATACATGTTTGAAAATTAGGGAGAATCAAAGCAGTGTAGATTGTTATTATGAGCTGCATATTTAAATGCTAGAAAATGAATGATTACTATTACAATTTTGTAACAAATACCTGGATATGTAAGTAAAGCCAATGCAATCTCTAGTAACAACTTAAAACTTAAAAAAGTACATCTGCAGATACTTTTGTAGAATGGCATAGATTTTAAATAATAGGTAGTTGCGAAACTCTAAAGTTGATAGATGACATGGATGTAATTGTAGATTCATGGTAGACAGTGATGCATGGAGGGAACTTGAAGAATTATGCATTTCGATTCAAATTTAAGTCCACACCTTTGAAAATATTGTTTTATGTAGCAGATCCTAATCCTGACTCTTATGCATATTTTCTTAATATTTTTTCAAAATTATAAAGTGAATACATAAAAATTGTTGTATTTAACATTCATAACAAAATTATGTTGTGAAGCAGGCCTGCTATTCCTTTGGTAGAAGGATTATGTTCCACGTCCACAAGATGTTATATCTATATTATAGTACTATACCAGACTAACAATCATGATAGCAATTAGTAGAACTATCATTAGATAATACTATCACTGTGTTAATATTTAATAGATCAAGAAACATTGTAAGGTTTTCATCTTACAAAAAGCAACTTGGTGAAGCACAATTAGCCAAAACTAGTGATTATGGAGACACTGTTGCAACCAGTGTATTGCAATTGGAGACACTGCAGGAACCAGTGTATTCCAAAGTTAATGAGAAGCTCAAGGCCAAAATAGAGGTAGAAAGAGAAAATAACCTCCTGGATTTATAAATGAATAAGGCAAAAGAAGGATCCAGAGGGAGCCTCAATAAAGTCATTAATACTTTGCTCTTATAGTTGAAAGCCTGAACATGATGAAGGGTGAGTATCATGACCTTCTATACAAAAATGATCTTTGAAACAACAACCCTAAGGAATGATGAGTCTAGTAGCAATATTCCACCACCATCTGGATACGAATGAGGAAGAATTTAGTTTGAACAATTTTTGGCAGCTTTGGGAAAGACAACTTGAGTTTATCATAGTGATCCAGGCAAATGTATGATAATGAAACCAATGGGGGAAAATGTGGCCTTGAGCATTTTTTTTCGAATTTGATGGTCTAGATAAGAAATCAAAAATTGTATTAGTAGCCCACTTCTTTTTTATAATGACAAGGTTGCACTATTGCAGATAAGAAAATCATTATGTACGGCGTGTTCATTACAACTCAATTTCCGTTCGAAAAAACTATAAAGGTTTGTGGTTGGTATATATCATTGTGTCCTTCCCTAGAATACTCTTGCAAGTTTTTTATGGTTATGGATTATTCTCTCCATTCACAATGTTTCTTCAAGCTTATAGGCATGCATTTAGTGGTTTGTGGATTATTCTCTTTCTTACAATATCTATGCTTACATATCATATGCATTACTATAATATCTAATGCTTTGATGCAGAATATGTATTCTCTTAACAATTACTAGGTTACCCTTGGTCCTCAGAGTGTGCCTTGGGTCTGGGCCGATACCGATTAGTGGACTATGTATGTAATATTTGAGATGTGTTTTGGAAAGGATGATTAAAGTTATTATAATATTTTTGTTGTTTTGTTTAAAGATTTTGAGTGTTAATTAGGTGATTTGGAGATATGAATTAACTTAATGGAAAATTTTTATATATTTTACTTTCGAATGATATTCTTTGTTTTATAGATGATGAATCATGATGTTATTGTTTTGCGTATAATGATTTATTTTTTCTTTTGGGATTGGCATAACATTTTAATAAAAAATTTCTTAATGGTTTTTGTGAACATGACAACGAGGAGGGGGAAGAAGAAGAGGGATGAGAAGGCTTTCAACATACAGGAGAAGTTGAGGAGGTTCAGCTATACACAGAGAGGGAGAGTGCAAGCAGCCAAGAAAGAGGCGTTTCTAGGCAGCGCACAGTTATGCATATCCACACGAAATCCATACAACATGATCATATGTCTTAAAGTCTCAGGGTCAGCAAATAATGTTAAGAAAACATAAATTGATGCACATCCACATGTGCCTGCAAAAACACAATTCTAGGCCAACTCTTTTAGCCATGTTCGAAAAACATAAATTGATGCACATCCACATGTACTTGCACAAACACAATTCTAGGCCAACTCTTTTAGCTATGTTTGAAACTATTTTAGTAATGATTTTAATTGTCCATGATAAAAAGATTGCCTTCCCCATTAAAGTTAATATATTTCCAATAGTTAAGCATACGATTGGTAAGCTCTTTCTACTTTATCTAATCATATCTTAGAATGGTATTTTTAATATGGACCAAAAATCTAAACTATAGACCAAATGGGCATGTTCTCAAAACTTGTGTGAATCTTGTGTGTTTTTTTATAGTGAAGGAACACACTTCATGGGAAAAAATAAAAGGTTTATCAAACAAGAATGAAAAGGGCACCAACAAACTAGTATTTTGAGGAGTGTATATCAAGAAGATGGTGTGTTTGGTTAATCTCCCTCAACATTAAAACAAAAAGGAAAATAAAGGACCATCAAATATGACTCTCTATTCAATATATTGAATACAGTATTTAGGTTGAGTTGGATATACCGTTGTTAAAATGACTAAGTTTTGTTTCCATTCCATTCCAGCTGCAGGCATTTAATTTATTCCCTATGTGTTGTCATGATTTCTCTAAGTTTCTTTCTTCCCTTCAGTAAGCATTATGTTGCGTATGTTGAATACTGTCTTTGACTTGAGTTGGATATATTGTTGTACATCCAACAAATGAAAAACAGAGAAGGGGTTATCGGGATCATGAAGAGAATACAAATTGTTTTGTCGATTCATGAGATGGAAATGACTGCATAAGACTATCTGAAGCCTTTAAATCATCAATATTTTTTTTTGAAAGTGACCATATATGCTTAATTAAAGATTTTACCCATGAAGCCATCGTGGAAAATAAATCTCCCAACCAGAATGTAATACGAGACTGTACGAGATCTAGTTTCCTCAAAAACCTGTTTACTCATTAAACACATATGTGGAATTTGTGCTTCAAACAAATTGTATTTTATCTACAGTGGACCAAATAACTTATAGTGATTCACGATAAAAAATTAATCTCTTTAAAAAACTGAACTTTTGCAGAAGTAATATATCTAGTTCAATCCACTATTACATATATTCAAATTTCACGAATTTCATCATCCTTCTCCAAAAAATATCGAAAGTGAAAAGAAGTGATGCACCATCGAGATCCATTTTCCCTTCTTAAAAAAAATTACCAAAAACCAAAATACCCAAGAGATATTGCAAAAAAAGGGCACATGCTGAAGATTTGGTTCAAAATCCAAACTATTGCATGAATTATGACGAGCATTTTTATTTCTCCTCCACCTCGAATGTTGATCCAAACATGCAATTTCTAGACAATAACTGAATAACCCTATCGATTTTCTTACAATACAAAAGCCCACATTGAGTCGAAAAAATTTATTTTTATTGTTCAACTTTATATCAAGAATAAAATGAAAGTTTCCATAACACATGGTATAAATAAGAGATACAATATCCCACAACTCATGTTTTCTGTAAAATGAAAATATTTTAGCTCAAATGACAGTGGGAAAAGTACATAAAAGGTCAGCTTTGAAGACAAATTCCTCTCTTACTGTCTAATTTTCTATAAATTAACAACAAAACTTAACTCCAAAAGAAGTACTACATGGCATGCATTCAAATGTAATTGAAATATTCATAATCAGATGTAATCTCTTGGTGCGACAATCTCTTTTGTTATCTAAAAGTCAAGTATTTAACACTAAAGGAGCTTGATTCTTTCTAGATCTGCATCTACATTTCCAGTTCCATTAAATGAGGGAAAAATGTGATCTAAGGGAATTTTAAACTAGTTCCAATCTTCAATATCTTTATTCCAAAATTCCCTGTCAATGATGGGGCTAGTAACTGCTTGATAAATTTGCAAAAAAACTGGAATCTAAGTAAATTTAACTAAGGGAAGAACGATATATCTGCTTCCATACCACTGTTATTTTGAAGGAAGAGTGACCTCGCAAGTCTCAAGCTTTGTAGATAACTTTAATAAAACAAAAATTGAGCACATCTTGGTTTTCTCTTCATGAGGTATGGTTCTTTTGCCCTTTTCTTAATAGCTTGTTTCATTTTTAGATGAATTTCTCCAACTAACTTCTTCCTTGGTAGTAGTTGCAGATATATAGATGGTAGGTAATATGAATGATTTTTTTTATTTAATTAGATTTAAGTTTTAAAGGAATCTGCCCCTGCTAGTTGAGTCTATATAAAATGTAAATAGGCCTAAATGGGAAAACTGAAAAGAGGTTCAAAAGTTGAAAAGGTCCACAAGAAATAGTGTACTTTGAATATGATGATGGGAAGACCTTGATAGTCAAATGTTTCATTCTTTCTAATATATAAAGTTAACTTTAATCCTACAATGAAAACTCTCCAACCATCGTGGAAACACAAATACAATGTCACATGTGTCTCACTTAGCAACCGGTAATATTTTCTTTCAGAGAGAGAGAGAACTAAGTTTGATGGTTCCAATCAATCTTGCATCTTTTTGTTGTAGGAAGGGCCTTACCATAAAATTTCAATTGTGTCTTTTGTGAAACACAAAAAGTCTCACTGGTGTCTCACTAGGCATCCAATGATATTGTAATGTCAGAGAGAGATGGAAGTTGTAATATGTTATACATATTTGTTGTATAGTTGATGAACCACTGCAAGACTTGAATAGTTGGTGACTGATCTTGGTGTTTGAGCCTCCAACTGGACAAAATATATCTAAAAAATAATAAGTACGCAACATATTATCCTCTTCCTTTCCAACTTCTTGATAATCTGATTGGTAGATGGAAGGTAGCCTAAGCAAAGTGATACCCCTTTCAACTCCTATTGAGCTCAAAAAGCCTCCATGTGTGTGATTTACAGAAATAAGGCTAGACCTTTCGTTGCATCAGGGTTTCTTTGATTCCTCTTTGGATGAGCCATTTTTCCTCTCTTATCTGTGATTTATCAACCCAAGTATTAATGAATTATCCCAAATTAGGTCTTTGATTTTTCTACAATCTAGGAATATGATATGTGCATTGATTCTCTGGAACTGAGTGTTGCATTGTGGGTCTTTGTAATGGTTTCAAGCCTTTGCTTGAATATGCTAAATTAGTTGTAGACATTTCATAGTGACTTAGGGATTTTCTGTACATTGTCTAAACTTAGGACTTTCAGTTTAAGTAAATTTAGGAAGATAAATATTCAACATTTCATATTTTGGGATCAATATGGGGTTTCATAAATAGAAATTATCCTGTTGTTGGGTCTTTCTCTATTTTAATCAGTAAGAGAAGTGGAATGGGGCTCATTTTCAAGAAATTCACTTACTGAATCTTGTTTTTGAGCCTTTTGCTATGAAAGCTCCTTGTTACAGTTTCATCTTTCCAAAAGTGAGTACCAAACATAAATGTTAGTGTTTTATGCAAGAAACTCTTATTTTTGTGAATGTTTGAGACTTTTTATATCATTATATTTTTTATTTGACTGTTTTCTATGAAGGGGGTTGTGCAATGTTGATTAATTTTAATTTTCTCTTTGTATTTCAACCCAAAAAGTACAATGGAGAGTTTTGATGGTAGTGGTTCCATTGGTACATAAAATTCGTAAGCCTTTGTTTCTCCTAGGCCTTTGTTTCAAGGGAAGGATTCTATCTGGAAATTTTGAGGCAAGTCGTCCAAGGTTTAGAGGATCTACGAATTTGTTTGAGGCAAATAAGAACACACATCTTAATATCCTAAGGCAGGCTAACACCTCTCTGAGATTTGGATGAGGGGTTTTGTTCATTGTTATTTTTGTGATTCAAGGTTGGGGCATGCAAGTACGTTATGAGGTATAGCAAAAGAAAATTGTTTAAACAAGTCAAAGTTTTGAAGTTTAAGATTTCCAACGAATTTATATAAGATAGGTCGAATTACTCTTTGATGCTAGGCATTCACACTTGTGGAAAAATCCATTTTGTTCTGAGGGCATGCAGAAGACTAGCCTATCCTAAAGCAGATCTGAGTCACTTGGAATCACTTTGTTCTGAGACAAGTGCAGAGGGTTTTTGGGTGTACGGCCTGCCTTGTAGACCCTGCCTCTGAAGCACATAGCTCCACTGCCCACTCTATGTCTCCCTTCCGGAAATCTGCCTCCATCCGGTGTGTCGAAACTGTCTGTGGTGGGTAAGTGTGGATGCCCCGAATCATCTCGTGCTTCCCGGACTTCTTGTCTGTCCACTCCATCTCCAAGTTCACCCAATCTGTGGTGACCTTTCCCAGTGTGATCAACCACTGCACTCCCAGTATCACGTTGTTGTCTGGAATGTCCACCACAAAGAAATGATATGTCAGAGTGTAAGTCCCCATAGTCACTTCCAAGGCTGGCACATACCTAGCACACTACATGGTTCTGGCACCTAGAACCAATACCAAAAACCCATCAAAGCTCTCTGTTGGTATGCTCCTCCGCTCTATCAACTGTGCATTAATAAAATTGTGGGTAGCCCCACTGTCCACTAATACCGAAACACTCTGCCCCTGCACTGTACCTCGGACACGCAGTGTCAAGTATTTGGGAACCCCTCACAAAGAAGCAAGGACTCCCCCAGTAGGTACAAACGCTACACCTCCCGCTCCTGGTGGTGGAGGTGGTGGATGATCTCCTCTCTGTCCTGCACTGCTGCCTCCTGCCTCCATCTCCTCGTAGTCATCCTCTTCTCCGTCACGGTCGGAGAAAACCTCAATATAGTGTGCCTTCCCTATGGCACAACGATGTCCTGGTGCCCATGGCTCCTGGCATGTGAAGCATAGCTTCTTCTGCCTCAGATCTCTCCTGGTCTCATCATCCAAAGGTCCTCAGCTCTGGTTCCCCTTTGGAGGCAGAACCCTCGTGTCCTTCCCCTTTGGCTGAAATGTCGGTCTCTGGGGGAAAGGAGCTCTAGTCTGGGGTAGTGCATCCTACAAGTCCAGAGTCCTCCCAACTACGTCATGGAGTGTAGCTAGCCTCGTCAATCTGACTAACCCCCGAAGAGGCTCTGCCAATCCATCGATGAACATGTAGCTCATCCTGGCTGAAGATAAGTCAGGTACCATCACAGAGAGTCTCAAAAACTCTTGAAATGTATGTGTCTGGACTCCCGGTCTGCTTGAGCTTAGTCAGCTCAACAAAGTGCTCCTCTGGATCCCTTCGATCAAACCGCTCTATCAGCCTCTGTGTAAACTCAACATATGCTGTCACCCCTAAGTGCCCCAGCGTAGCCATCCCATGGAACCACCAATCATGGGCCTCGCCCTCCAGGTGCAGCGCTGCCACCTTGATGGCCTCTACTTCTGCCATCTAATTAAGCTGGAAATAGATATCCAACTTCTCCACCCAAGCCTTTGCCGAACACTTGGATGATCCATCAAATGTCGGCAGATAAAATCTACCTACAATGCGTTGTACATCCCCATCCTGTGAGTGCATGTTCCCCCTATTATGGTTGCGAGGTCTGCTCTCCCTCTTGAGCTGTATGAAGTCATGGAATGTGAGGGCCTCTATGAACTCCCAACCGTAGGACTGGTACTCGGAAAAGTAATCCCCCATGCGAGCTGGTTCCTACTCCTATTGTACTCCTGCCCCAGTGTTTGTGGCAAGAAATGTGGGCATCGTGGAACGTGGGGGTGTATGAGATGCCATCTGCTGTGCTGTGAGATGCTCCTGCAAATGATGGGATGTGTCCGATCCCTCTCCGGTATGGAAACCTCTTGGGGTTTCACATTGTCTAGGTTTCGTAGTGAGCTTTTGCCACATCTATTATATCCGTCTCGAAAAATCCTGCACTGATTTCAGGAGAAGTTCCCCAAACTCCTTCTCAACATCTCTTTCCTCTGCCATCAGTTCCTCCTCTTCTGCGTCCACTACTGGAACACAATCACCTTCCCCAAAAGTGATCTCTAGCCTCCACTCTTGGTCTCTATACTTTCTTCGTCAGTAACACATGTATGGTTTTCCTCCTGGTGTCATAGACAATCTGCTCCATAGGCTGAGCCAAGTCTATAAGCTCTGATACCATTGTAATATTCTGAATAAAAATAAACAACAATATAAAGCACATAAATAAGAAACTACAACAACTAGAGAGACATCATATGAGCTATACCAAACATAGAGAACACTGAGCCATTTTATTAAGTTTTGAAAGATAAAATGAATACAAAGGTGATCAGAATGATGGCACCTTGGCTTGCACTAGGCAAGTGTAGAAATACTCTCAGACTATATCATGGAATGGTTGCTCCCTCAATGACTGCGTTATCTCCAAAGCTGTTGGTGTTGCTGCTATGCTGTTGCTGTTGTTGGAATAGATCAACTCTTTGGGGCTGCTCCCCACCTCAGAAAATTGTGAAACTTTGGGAATGGGCTCTCCCCCAAATACCCAGAAAATCCCAAAGAGCTTTCCGGAAATGGATGACCTCAGAAAATGACCTCCCTTGAGGTATAACGCTATCCCAGTGATGAACGTTAGCCTTGAATGATCTGCTAAAAAATATGGCCTCCAACTCTACCAAAATGATGGAATAGGGAAGTGCTAACCCCTCTCCAACTCTCTCGGGCTGAATCCCCTGATAAACCCTCAATCCGGAATCTCCTCCTCCAAATACTACGTGCTCCCTCTCACTGACTGTGCTGCCTATGCAATTGAATGATCCCAACTGTGGCTGTTGTATCTCTCTCTAGAAAATCAAGGATAGAACTCCTCACCCGAGCAGGCACTCGAACTCCCTCGGGGCTGAGGTTGGGATCTCCGCACACAGACACCCGATGTGCTGAACATCATGTGCAAACTTTGCTCAACAGCAAAAGTGTGTTCAATGTCAAAAGAAAAATATCATAGATGCATTATAGAATGAGCAAATGAGGAGCCTCTCTCCCTTTTTATGTTTGGAGAGCCTTGCTCTCACCTAGGCCCTACCAAAACTGCACAGTCCCCTTGAGCCACGCTGTCCCTCTAGCTCTGCATTGTCTTGGGCCCACGCTGCCCACGCTGACATATCCTTCACGCTGCCAAATAATCATGTCTCCAAGTGACTTTAGGAAATTCTTTTTATCCTAAGAGTGAGTTAAGTGTCCCTTTCACCCACTTTATTTCTAACTTAACTTTGTTAAAGTAAAGTAGTAAAAAATTAATATTTCCAATTAGCTGTTGCTAATTGGGAATATTACAAGTAGATCCACAAGCAGCTTCCTAAGCCATATGGCCTCGCACGAAGCAGTGCTTGCAGCCATATATTCTGCCCCAGATGAGCTTAGAGCCACAGAATTTTGTTTCCTGCTGCACTAGGAAGTCATTCCTGATCCAACATTGAAACAATATCCACCAGTACTTTTCTGATCTACTAAGCTTTCAGCCTAATTTGCGTCAGTGAACCCATTCAATATAATGTCATTGCCTCGGGTGTATCTCAATCCAAGCTTGATTGTTCCCTAGAGATATCTGAGAACATGCTCGGTTGCTGCCCAATGTGCCATCCTTGGTTCCACCATGAACTGACTGAGGGTGTTGATAGCATAAGAGAGTCTGGCCTAGTATTGACCAGATACATCAGGGACCCTATGAGTTGCCTATACAAGGTAGGATGCCTCATCATCTTTGGAAGTATCAATCTTCTTCCAATTGGTGATCATTGGTGTAGACATGGGTCTATAGTCCTCCATCTTAAATCTCTTCATGATTTTCGTAGCATATCTCCCTTGACCAAGGAAGATCTCACCCTTCTAGCTGCCAAACTTCCAACCCCAAAAAATAATGCACCAGCCCTAGATCCTTCATGTCGAATTCTGCAGCTAAATTCTCCTCGCAGTCCTTGATGAGCCTAGATGATCCTATTAAGCATAGATCATCTACGTACAACACCAGTATCAGAGGCTCATCCCCTACTCTCAGATAGTAGAGATTGGGATCTACGTCACTCTTGATGAATCCCATCTTCTGCAAGTAGCCATCAATTCGACCATACCAAGCTCTAGGGGCTTTCTTAAGTCCATACAAGGCTTTCTTAACCCAACACACGAGTCTTCTGCTCATGCATCTCAAAGCCCTCTAGTTGTTCTATATATACTTCTTCTATCACCCCATTCAAGAATGCAGTCTTGACGTCCATCTTGTGAATCACCCATCCCATCTACGCAGTAAGGGATATCACGGATCTAATAGAAGTATATCTGGCAACTTGGGTGAAGGTCTCTTCACAGTCTATCCCTTCCTTTTGAGCATACCCCTTTGCCACAAACATGGCTTTGAATTTTTCTACGCTGCCATCTGCAGCATATTTGATCTTGTAGATCCATATCGAACCTACAACTGATATGTTCTAAGGCCTAAGAACCACCTCCCAAACATCATTTTTCATGATGGAACGGTACTCTTCCACCATTGCATCGACCCATACTTAATGCTGAGCTACCTCCTGAAAACTAGAGGGTTCCCCAACCTGGGCTACCAAGGCTTGGTACCTGTTCGGTTGCCTGCGCTGCCTCTTCTCATTTCTGGGTGCCCCAACAAAATCCTCTGCATCCTTTAGAATTTGTCCTAATTCCCTGCTCATCCTACCACTGGTAGTGGGTTGCTCTACCTGCTCCCCCTCCTGCAAATCTTCTGAAGATGAATCCCTTGGATCTTTCTGCCTTCGAGAAGCACTCAAGCTAACCTCAACTGGTTGCAGTGGTTGGAACAGTGGGCCATCTTCAGATTGCGTTGTTGAAGGAATCTCTCGAGATTTTCTGAAAGCTCTTTCCTCCATGAACTTTACATCCCACCACACTACAACCTTCCTGCTGCCAGGAATGTAGATTCTATAAGCCTTAGCATTTTCACTATATCCCACTAGATACCCCTTTTCAGCAGTCCTATCCAATTTCTTCCTCTTTTCTTCGAATACACGGCAGTATGCCATACTACCAAAGATCCTGAAGTGGATTACGTCTGGCTTCCTGTCAGTAAAGACACTTTCTGGAGTGATCTTACCCAATGCATTATGAGGAACCCTATTTTGAACATATACAATTGTGTTACAAGCTTCAACCCAAAAAAAATTAGGCATGTATTGATCATATAGTATTGCTCTTGCAGCCTCCACAATAGTTCTATTCTTCCTTTCTGCAACTCCATTCCGCTTCGGATTATATGGAGCAGTCCGCTCTCTTCTAATGCCTTCCCTCGCGCAGAATTCTGTAAAGTCTTTATCAATATATTCTCCACCATTATCTGATCGCAAAACCTTTATCCGTTTTCCTGTCAGATTCTCAACCAGAACTTTAAACTCCTTGAATCGGTGAAAGACTTCCTCGTCGGTCTTCAGAAAGTAGATCTTGGTTTTCCTAGAATGGTCATCAATGAAGGTGACGAAATACTCGACACCAGAAAGAGATCTAGTGGAAATTGGTCTGCAGATGTCTGAGTGTATCAATCCTAACACACTCTTAGCCCTATTACTACTTCTGGGATAGGCTACCTTAGCATACTTCCCTAGTACGCACCCTCTGCAAATGCCATCTCGTTTGGTGCTCACATCTGGAACTCCTGTGACAGTCTTCTTGAGAATTCTCGAAGCCCCATGATCTAAGTGCCCCATTCTCCTGTGCCATAGCTCATTCAAATCCTTCTCTTCACAACTGCCTATCAGTGCCATTGGAGATTCGCGCTGTAACCTATACAATTTATTACTCCTGACTCCAATTTGTGCCTTCTTCTTCCAACTAAGGTGCTTGACATATACTATTTTTCCAATGAAGTAGACGTCATAGCCCTTGTTTTGTAGTTGAGACACTGAGAGTAAGTTCATCAACTCCAATCCGACACCACCAGTGATTTCAACTCCACATTGGCCTTCTTGTCTCATGTCAGGGGTTTGTAATGAGGGTTTCCAAACTCCAACAATCTCAAAATGCTGGAAACAGAATCCTTCCAGACTTGGATCAATGATGAAACTTCATACAAATGTTAACACTTTACCTACGCTTCCAAACACAGCACAGAGAAACTGTGTCATAGCCACAGTTCTCCAAACTACACACACATAAGGCTATATCTTCATTCTGATGTCTTCTCCATCGCAGATGCCGCAAACTCAACTTGTACCGAGGCTATATATTGCTAGCCAGCTACCTGGCAATCAGTGCACCATAGGGTGGGGTTTCTATGCCCCGTAACTTCCCTAGGGTGTAGCAGATTTGGTCCTCTAGCTCGCAGGTAACCCGTAAACATAGGGCACTAATCTTTGGTGTGGCTTGCTCCTTTGCAATGAATGCAATAGACATCTGCTCCAACCTCTTTACCCTTGTCTCTTCGTAGGTTCTGCATCTCTAAGTGCATAGCCTCCAACTGACTTTGAATTTGTAGAGTTCCAAGGGGAATATCTTCTCTAGGTGCAACCTCCAACTTCATAGCGATCTCCAGGGCTTCAGCCTAAGTAGCAATCTTATGTTGTCCTAGAGGACCTCATAGATGGGGTAACAACATGGTGATGAACCGTTCTCTATTATGGTCATCATCGTAAACAAATCCTCCATCATTGATAGTTTTCTTTAGTCACTGATCAACTTCCCAAACTGATTCTTTTTCTCCTTGCTTGAAATATTTTAGCTCCACCACTACGTGTGCATAGGACTTCGGATTTTTGAATTGCTACTTCAGTTCCTTCTTTATATCATCGATAGTAAGTGTAATGTCCCGTGTGCGGGTAGGGCTCGCAGCCACGTGTTCGGGGTTTGCCTAATGAGGGGTGCTACGCAAGGGCCCCCGCCCTCAGATGCTCTGGTGGGCCTTAAGACCCCACCCTTAACACCTTGGGATGCCACCCTCACTAACAGTTCTGGATTTTGGTGTAGTGGTTGGGCCTTTGTGGTATCAGAGCTGAGGTCTCAAGGTCGAGACTCGCGGAGCGTGGTGGGTTGTAATGTCCCGTGTGTGGGTAGGGCCCGCAGCTACGTGTCCGGGGTCTGCGTAATGAGGGGTGTTGTGCAAGGGCCCCCGCCCTCAGATGCTCTGGTGGGCCTTAAGACCCCACCCTTAACACCTTAGGATGCCACCCTCACTAACAGTTAGGGATTTTGGTGTAGTGGTTGGGCCTTTGTCTGTAATATCCCCAAATTGGGACTGCTAGCTAGGCATGTTTGAAAAACACATTTTTCAGGAATGGCTGCTACAGAATTGAAATTCAACCTTTAGATCCCTTAGATATGATAATCTAAGACCCAAATCCAAGACGAGAGCAGAAACAAATCAAACTAGGTGGGTTAAACAGATCTCCCACACCCAGTATGGCTTGGAAATTTCCCAAGGAGGGGGCTGCAGTAATACAAAGAACACTGCCCAGAAAATAACGCAGCTTTAGTTAACAACAGTAAGAGACTAATATGATAGCTCAAAAATAACTTATACAATGGTAAATCAGATTTACAATGTGGCCCAATCAATGTACAAGATAAAGATGGAAGACTTCCATGAGAAAAACCCTCTAAAAAAGGTGCTGCAACAATATATTTCACTGCAAAGCCTTGACAACATTATTTTTATGAGTATACAACAGTTGTAGGTTAAAAATCAGATCTAGAACAGATATGTGTACAAAATATTAGATCTATATCAGATCTATACACTAGATTGTCTCTATTTTACATACCCCTTGGGGTTTTCAGAAAAACATGAAGCATATGGAGTAGATCTGATATCTCATGCAATAGATCTGCAAATTTCTACAGAATTCCTGAAGCTTATACAGGAGTATTCAGATCAGATCTGAATATGACATGGATAAGAACAGAAATCCATGGATCACCAAAGTGAGAGACAAATTCTCATCACTAGAGATCACTCCTCAAATGTTTGCAAAACTCCCTGCAACTCTTCTCTTGCAGATAACACAGTCCTGGAAGATATACTGCATTGTAGGCTTAATATACAGTTTGTCCTGATGTTAAGGTATGGATATGAAGCTCTGATGATCCAATACACTCTTGTCAGGGGGATAGAAGGCTTCCCCACTAAAAAGAGGCACTAGAATGGATTAGATCTGAACAGATCTAGCCTCCACTTGCTGCATCTTACAAAGACAACCAAACCCTCAACAGGATCTACGTTGTAGTTGGAAGCAGAAGCTTGGCCAAATGCCTGATAGTGGACAAGAAATGAAAAACTCTTACACGAGGCCTCTCAAGGAAAGAGGTGGGATTCCCGATCAGGAACACCCAGGTGCTAAATATCACTATTCTTAGCTAAACAGCTAGAGAGTGAGAAGTGTCTAAACAGACAAATCCTTTCAAGATAATATGTTCAACAACCTTCTTCTGATGTTCTCTTTCTTTTATAGGATGAAAGCCTTGCAAATCCCTAAAACACCTCATAGGTTTAGCTCCTTTCACATGTGTAGCCTCCAACTAGATCTGCGTTATGCATCTAGGAGGTACATTGCATTTGGACAGCGTTGTGGATTCGGTCATGTTGACCCAGTCAATTGTCACAATCCCTTTCACACATAAGGGGGTTTTATGTAGGCAACCCAGATTTAGCCTTGTTCACATGGGCATTGATTTATTTTGCTGTTTTAGGAGTTTATTTTATCCTCCTTTACCATTTTATTTTTGCAACAAGAAAAATAAACAAAATTGTACATTCCTATTAGCTTGGGCTAATTAGGAATATTACAGTCCTCCCCTTTAAAATGTTGCTTGTCCTCAAGCAACTGATAAGGTGAGTGCTGCAACTCATCTCCTCTTCCATTGGTGACACAAACATGAGTTAATCTTCCTCCTTGTGCCAAGTGTTCACCAAACCATCCCTCCATGACTTGCTCCACCAAAGTTCTCATGAGATACAAATAGTTCATCTCATAAGAAGACAATAGATCATAGGAAACAAACATGATTTGCCCAATGTTCTCCCTGAAATATGAAACATAAAGTACATGTGGAGTAGCCATTCCATATGGCTCATGCATTCCTTCCCTCCTTCCTCCATACATCCCTATGAAAAGTACAAGTACATCATCCAGATAGGGAATCAAAACAATGTACATACAAACATAAATTTCTGCATAGGGAGGTGGGTCATAGTCCCACATGTGGATCCAGCGCAGAGCATCTCCTATCTGCATCAGATCCAGATATGGTAAGGGGTTTTCCCACCACTCACTTGCTTCCCAATTCATCTCACTATTGCAGAAAGTGTGAGATATATTTGGTGCCTTTGGGAAGCACCCATCATGAAAATAAATCTCCCTTTGCACCTCAAGGGAGTGGCCAAATTTAGAATTTTTAGTGTCCCAACAATTGCCGTGAGATTTACATGATACATTGCTCCTTTTAGGAGTCATGGCCTGCATAAAAATGGTAAAATAACATGTAAAATTAGAAAAATAAACTTGCTTTACATGAACATATCCTTTACCAACAAGTCTCTCATACACATGGAGTTGTGCATGGATCTTTCTCCCCTTTCCAAAGAAGGAAGAGATGGATGAAATGACTCTTGCATAGAGTCCCATGGCTGCCACAACTCCACATAGCTCATGCATTCTTGAAAATGCTGATATAGTTCCTCTTTCAGGCCTTCCCATTCAAAGCTCCTCATGATGATGTTGTAGATCCTCATGGAATACAAATGGTTGAAACAGAACTCCTTGTAGGCTCCTTGTAGGATCTTATGCTTTAGCTTAGAAGCTCTAAGCAAAAATATTCTACCATGATGATAGATGACTTCTCCTTGGACTAAGTAGCCCTCTTCATGCAGCTGGTCATCAATTATCATACATGTGTGCAGATCTTTGGAATAATCCACTAGCAGTTGGGATTTCGTATCCAGATCTACACTGCTCAATAATGACAGCGTTGATGACGCATCAAAAAAAATGTCTGTCATGTTGCTGACCCTTCCCTTGACACCTCCTATGTCAAAGGTGTGTGTTGGAAGGTTGTTCCTTCCATTCTTCTCCTCCCACAATGTAGGATCAGAAAGGAGAGTGGGTGATTATGATAAGGGAAGAAGATTCCCCTCCTCCTTGAGCTTACCCAAGTCTCCCAATGCTGCAGCTTTGTCTTCAACTACTCCAAACCCTCCTGTATCTAAGTTTGGAACAGCAAGTTGTGAGGTCTTCCCCACAAAATTTGAATCAGGTGGTTGTAATATTCCTACTTAGCCCTTGCTAAGAGGAATATTCATTTTTGTTTTAATTTCTGTTGCATGAACAAATAAATAAAGGAGGAGTAATGTAAAACTCCTTAAAAGGCTGAATAAATCAATTCCCATGTGAACAAAGATAAATCAGGGCCATGTAAATAATCACTTGCAGGTTTGAAAGAGGTTTGAGCTGAAGACTGGGTCAACCTTGACCAAATCTACAGTGCTGTCTAGGTTCATTGCATCTCCAAAAGGGACAACACTGCTTTAGAAGGAGGCCTCTCATGTGAAAAGGGGCAACTCATCAAGTTGGTTTAGGGTTTGAAAAGGCTTCTCATCTTATAAAAGGAAAGGGAGGGCAGCAAGAGAAGGTTGTTGATTAATCATATTCTCGAGTATTTTGTCTGCTTAGACAAATAATATTCTCTGCTGCTTAGTGGAGAATTGTTCTTGGAATTCCTATGTAGGGGTTTCACCTCTTCCTTTGAGAATTCTTGGAGGAGTGTTTGCTGAATTGATCCACTATTATGCTTGAGGCCAAGCTCTACTTACATTGGTAGCGCTGATCCATTGAGGGTTCTGCTGTCTCTGCAAGCTGCAGCAAGTGGGAATCTAGATCTGCAGAGATCTAGTGTATTTTTGGGAGCCTCTTCTCATGGAGTGGGTCTTTTGACCTCCTGGAAGAGTGACTCTACTCTTTGTACTTCAGATCTAAAATTTTACAGTAGTTTTCCATGTCATTTGAGCTACAATGTTGTTTCTATGAGTAGATTGCGTTATTTCTGTATGGGGTTTTACATGGTGCTTTGCTCATAGTTTAGATCAAAGATCTCTAGTGCTGGGCTTTGCCTTCCACTTGGTGATCCATGGATTAGCTTGCTGATCCATGTTCTGTTTATATCTGATCCATTGTAATGAAATGTTATATTCAGAAAGTTACTGCAACAATTTCCATATCTGTAACTTGTTTCTTAGATCTACTCTTATTTATGCATGCTTTTGTCAAAATTCCAAGTGGACCTTAAAGAGAAGACTATTTAGCTTCTAGATCTGAAATAGATCTGATGTTTTGTCCACAGATCTGTCCTAGATCTGGGTTGTAACTTCCAGCTGCTGAAGCTTCATAAAAATAATGCTGCTGAGCCATTTCTGCAAATGTACATGTGTTCTAGCTCTCTTTTCTGAAGATTTATTGCTGTATTGCCTCTTTCATTCTACTATATATTAAAAGGAATTCATCATAAAGATGATTTGCTGCTGTATTACTAAAATATAAACCTCCTTGCTGATCTCCTCTGAATATCTGATAAAACTGCACAATTCCTGAAGCAGTGTTTGCATTAAGCTACAACCTTCCTCTTTGAGTGCTTTTTAGCTAGTCTAGTTTGTGGGAGATCTGTTTAGTGCATCTAAACTGATTTGTTTTTGATAAAATTTCATATATGAGTCCCATACAACATAAAGAAGAGGAAACAAGTCCTGATCTGCGTTATTTTTGCACAGTTTTTCTTATACAACGTTTTCCTTGAGCACATTGTGGAAATTCCTGAAAAGGAATATTACAGTGGTATCAGAGCTCTTGTCTTGGCACAACTTGTGTTTGCCTTGGAGCACCATAAATGTTGCATTCAGAAGAAGATGATACTCTTAATGTGAGGGAGAAGAGGTACCAGAATAGAAGTCATAAAAAGTATGACTACACTACTGATGATCTTGACAAGGGTCAAGACAAGGGGAAAGCCCCTGAATCTGCAAATGATAAAGCAACAGAGGAGTTTGCAAAAAATATTTTGGAGACCATGCAAGATCTCTCTAGGGAGATCAAAGAAATGAGGGTGGACAGAATTAGGGAATCTCCTGGAAGATTTCAGTTGGGAGAAAGCTTAGATGTGTCTCATCATGGGACTGGTCAACCTATGAATCTGCCACCAGCCCCACAAGCTTCACAACGCTCCACTATGCCTACCTTCTTGGCTGTGGAGAAGGAAGGACCACATGAGCAAGCTTCTCTTGAAGAATACTTTGTGGAGTATGACTCTCAGAGTCAGAGGTTCAAGGATAACTTGAGTTTCCAAGACCTTTGTCACATCAAGGATAGAAGAAGACCAGAACAACAGTATAGAGATGGGGGTTTCTTTCATGGTAGACACCACACCATGGGCAGATTCGTTTTGCCCAAGTTTGATGGATCATCCTCCAGTTCTACCAAGGCATGGGTAGAAAAGCTGGATATCTATTTCTAGCTTAACAAAGTCCCTGAAGTTGAGGCCATCAAGATTGCAGTGTTGAGGCCATCCTGAAGCACCCTTCATAAGTCTTGCAAAAATGAAGCAGTCAGGAGATGCAAAGACTTACATCTCTGAGTTTTTGAGATTAGCTGTCATGGTCCCTGACCTATCTGTAGCAAGGAGAGTATACATGTTCATTGATGGCCTAGAGGAGCCTTTGCATGGATTGGTTAAGTCTACCAAGCCCATCACCTTGCATGATGCCATCAAGAGAGCTAGAGATATCCAAGATGCCTTGCCAAAAGCAAAGGAAACTTTCCAAAGCAAGGCCCCCCACTCTTCTAAGGGGAAGGAAGGAAAAGTTGCTCCTCCAAAGGAGAGCTCTTTGAAGAAACCTCTTGATATTGATCTCAGGAGGGAATTGAGGAAGAAGAAGTTGTGCTTCACTTTCCAAGAGTCATGGGTGCCCGGACATAGGTGTGTTGCTGGAAGAGCACACTACATAGAGGTCTTCTCTGATTTGGAGGAGGAAGATGATGATGAGGACTCTAGGAGGGGTCACAACGATGATGATGAGGGAGAAGAACAAACACCCACCAGAGATGGGAAGGGAACCTTTTCTCCCACCAGTGGGGCTCTTGATTCTTTGAGAGGAGTGCCCAAGTACTTGACCCTAAGAGTACAAGGTTCAGTTATGAACCAGAGAGTATCTATATTGATTGACAGTGGGGCAACCCACAACTTTATTGATGCTCACCTTGTGCAAAAAAGAGGAATCCCCATTGATACTTTTGAGGGGTTTTTTGTCTTAGTTCCAGGAAATAGAACCATGCAGTGCATGCAATATGTTCCATCACTTTTTGTCACTATGGGATCCTACACCCTAGTGGATCACTTCTTTGTAGTGGACATACCAGACACCAACATCATCTTGGGAGTCCAATGGTTGATTACCTTGGGGAAGGTTACCACTGATTGGAAAGCATTGCAAATGGAGTGGGTGGATTTAAAGAGTTGGAAACCACAAATGATCCAAGGCATGCACACTTACCCTTCACCCAATGCTTCCACACAAACAATAGAGATGGATTTGCGTTGTGGAAGCAGGGATCTCACAGTCCCTTCTCTCATGTTCATGAGGATGCTGCAAGGGACATTCTCATCTTATGGCAAGCCATATGGAATGCCATCAGACTCAGATCTTGTGGGGGAAGCCTCACAAAGTGCTGCTCCAAATCTAGATCCAGGAAGGATTGGAGCAATAGAATACCAAGCTACAACGTTGTGGGAGGAGAAGAATGGGAGGATCAACCTTCCAACAAACCGCTTTGGCATGTGTAATTTCAAGAAGACAATCAGCAAAAAGACAAGCACTCCCATGGATTCATCACCAGCGTTGTCATTGTTGGAGAGTGTGGATCCATATTGGAGATCTCAACTCCTTGTGGAGTACTCCAAAGATCTTCACACCGAGATGATACTAGATGGAATGAAGCAAGGAGGAGGCTATTGGTCCATGGAGGGGTCATCTATCATCTTGGGAAAGTAATATTGTCTAAAGCCTCCAAGCTTAAGCAAGATATACTACAAAGGGCACATAAAGAGTTCCTCTCTAGCTATATGTAGTCAGCAAAGATCTACACCCTAATCATGAGAGGTTTTGATTGGGAGGGCATGAAAGAGGAACTACATCATCACTATGATTGGGAGGAACTACATCAGCACCTCCAAGAGTGCAAGAGTGAGGAGGAGTGGGGGCAGCCCAAGGACTCTACACAAGAGTCATTTCAGCCATTTCTTCTTTCTCTTGAAAGAGGAGAAATGTCCATGCCCAACTTCAAGTGTGTGGGAGACTTGAATGGTAAGAAATCTGATCTCATGGAGCATGTTTATTTTTCTGATTCTCTTGCCATATGTATGCAGGCCATGGCTCCTAAAAGGAGTGATATTACATGTATATCTCATGGCTTTGGTGAGGCCAATAAAAAATCTGAATTTGGTCACTCCCTTGAGGTGCAAAGGGAGATCATTTTTCATGATGGGTGCTTCCCAAAGGCACCAAGCATATCTCTCATTTTTAGCTATGATGAGATAACATGTACAACAAGTAAGTGGTGGGGGAACCACTTACCAAACATATATCTACTGTAGGAAGGAGATACTCTGTGCTGGAACCTCATGTGGGGTCAAGATCCACCTTCCTATGCTCAAGTTTCAGTTTCTTTTTATGTACTCTTGCTCCCATACTTAGATGATCTAGTTGTATTATTTATGGGGATGTATGGACAAAGGTTGAGTAGAGTATATGTACCACATGGATTGGGACTTCAACCTGCACTTCATGATACATGTTTTAGATGTAGAATTGCTTCCCCCATGTTTATTTCTGTTGAGTTTTTCACCCCTGGAGGGATGGACTATGCACACATTATGTTGGCCTTGGAGGAGAAATTCATGATGCTATGTCTTGCTAATCACTTAGGTTATGATGGAGTATTGATCCTTGATGATGCCAACCATGAAGGAGGAGAATAAACTACAGCTCTTACCCTATCATTTTCTTGAGGACAAGCAACATTTTGGAGGGGAGGATTGTAATATTCCTACTTAGCCCTTGCTAAGAGGAATATTAATTTTTGTTTTAATTTCTGTTGCATGAAAAAATAAATAAAGGAGGACATGTAAAACTCCTTAAAAGGCTGAATAAATCAATGCCCATGTGAACAAAGATAAACCAGGGCCATGTAAATAATCACTTGCAGGTTTGAAAGAGGTTTGAGCTGAAGACTGGGTCAACCTTGAGCAAATCTACAACGTTGTCTAGGTTCATTGCATCTTCAAAAGGGACAACGCTGCTCTAGAAGGAGGCCTCTCATGTGAAAAGGGGAAACTCATCAAGATGGTTTAGGGTTTGCAAAGGCTTCTCATCTTATAAAAGGAAAGGGACGGCAACAAGAGAAGGTTTTTGATTAATCATATTCTTGAGTATTTTGTCTGCTTAGACAAATACTATTCTCTGCTGCTTAGTGGAGAATTGTTCTTGGAATTCCTATGTAGGGGTTTCACCTCTTCCTTTGAGAATTCTTGGAGGAGTGTTTGCTGAATTGATCCACTATCAGGCTCGAGGCCAAGCATTACTTACATTGGTAGCGCTGATCCATTGAGGGTTTTGCTGTCTCTGCAAGCTGCAACAAGTGGGAATCTAGATCTGCAGAGATCTAGTGTATTTTTGGGAGCCTCTTTTCATGGAGTGGGTCTTTTGACCTCCTGGAAGAGTGACTCTACTCTTTGTACTTCAGATCTACAATTTTACAGTATTTTCTGTGTCATTTGAGCTATAGCGTTTTTTCTATGAGTAGACTGCTCTATTTCTGTATGGGGTTTTTCATGGTGCTTTGCTCATAGTTTAGATCAGAGATCTCAATTTAGATCAGAGATCTCTAGTGCTGGGCTTTGCCTTCCACTTGGTGATCCATGGATTAGATTTCTGATCCATGTTATGTTTAGATCTGATCCATTGTAATGAAATGTTATATTCAGAAATTTACTATAGCAATTTCTAGGTCTGTAACTTGTTTCTCAGATCTACTCTTATTTATGCATGTTTTTGTCAAAATTCCAAGTGGATCTTGAAGAGAAGACTATTTAGCTTCCAGATCTGAAATAGATATGATGTTTTGTCCACAGATCTGTCCTAGATCTAAGTTGTAACTTCCAGCTGCTGAAGCTTCATAAAAATAACACTGTTGAACCATTTCTGCAAATGTACATGTGTTCTAGCTCTCTTTTCTGAAGATTTCTTGCTGTATTGCCTCTTTCATTCTACTGTATATTAAAATGACTTCATCATAAAGCTGATTTGATACTATATTACTGAAATATAAACCTCCTTGCTGATCTCCTTTGAATATATGATAAAACTGCGCAATTCCTGAAGCAGTGTTTGCATTTAGCTGCAGCCTTCCTCTTTGAGTGCTTTTTAGCTAATTCTAGTTTGTGGGAGATTTGTTTAGTGCATCTAAACTGATTTTTTTTTTTTGAAATTCCATATATGAGTCCCATACAGCATAAAGAAGAGGAACCAAGTCCCGATCTGCGTTATTTTTACTCATTTTTTCTTATACAATGTTTTCCTTGAGCACATTGTGGAAATTCCTGAAAAGGAATATTACAGTGGCCTCCCAGGTGGTTTGCCACTAGATAAAGAGATTTCAAGGACCATTCTCATATGCATGATAGGTGAGATCCTCATGTCCCTGCTTCTAGTGTGCAATTTCAACTCTGTTTTATGTGTGGAAGTCTCATGAAAATTGGAGACCCCTCTTAGTGGTGTAAGAGTGCCTATGATTGGAGCATTTGCTCCATGCTCTTCTGATAGTGGATCACCTTCTGCTATGTCAGCATTGTGATCCCTCCTTTTTTCTGTCTCATTGTCTTTTAGCAAAGACACATGTTGCTCATGTCCTCCATATGGAATATCCTTAGGAATTCCTTACAAAGGTGCAAGAACCCCTCTAGTGGAAGCCTTGCTTCATCTCCATATGCAAATGAAAATAAATGTCCTCCTGCTATCACAACACTGGAGGATCTTCTATGATATTTCTCTCCCTTCTCCTCATTAATGGAGAATGCTTCATCATTAAGAGATCCTTTTTCTTGATCTCTTACTGAAGAAGGAACCCTCATGTCTTCTATTTGAGAAAAGAGACCTTGCTGTAGTGGGGCTTTTTCCTCTGGAAAATTGTGCAGAAGATCTTCAACCCCCTCAACAATGTTTAAGACTGGAGTTGGCTCCATGGAATCTTCCAAATTATGCAAAGATTCAGATTTGTTGGGCTTGATTTTCTTTTTCCAGGAAGTCTCAGAATTTCTCACATCAAATATTTTCACTAACCTGCTAGTGAACCTTGCATAAGAAGAGATGTTTATCCCTTTCAAGGATGAGGACTCAAATAGCCACCAAGCATAAGCCTTTACTTGCAGATGCAATGCTGGTACTCTCAAGGCTTCTTCTTCTAACACTTGATGCAGCTAAAATTATGTGTCAAGCTTCTTTACCCAAGACTTGACTGAGTCTTTAGGTGATCCATCAAAAGTAGGTAGAGAGAATCTACCCAAGGTGTGCTGAAGGCACCCTCTTCTTTTACTATAGGTGCTAGATCTTGCTTATTTGAGTTGAAAGAACTATGGGAAACTGAGATGAATTTCGAATCTCTCTGATAGAGACTCATATTCTTGGAGATAATCACCAAGAGATGCCTCCTTTGGTGTTCCTCCTTTTCCTTCTTTCTTTGACAATAAAGTAGGCATGCTCCATCGTTGCAGATCAGGTTGTGTGGCTGAATGCTCACACACATGGTAATAAGTACTAGGGATTTATAGATGTAAAAATACTCCTGAGGGATCTGCATGTCTTTCCCTCTTCATTCCTTGGATTTTTTCTTTCAGTTCATGCATAGCTTGAGAAAGTTTTTTAGAAAACCCTTCTCTCTGCAAACTTCCAGATAAAGGGTTTGGACCCTTCACTTCTGTGTCTTTAGTGTAGCCACACTTCTTCATCAGTCTTTTCTTTCCATGAAAAGACATATTGGATCTTCAATAAGCAAAGCACAGGCTGTGCCAAGAAAGTTGCTCTGATACCACTGTAATATCCCCAAATTGGGACTGCTAGCTAGGCATGCCTAAAAACACATTTGTCAGGAATGGCTGCTACATAATTGAAATTCAGCCCTTGGATCCCTTAGATTTGATAATCTAAGACCAAAATACAAGAGGAGAGCAGAAACAAATCAAACTAGGTGGGTTAAACAGATCTCCCACACCCAGTATGGCTTGGAAATTGCCCAAGGAAGGGGTTGCAACAATACAAAGAACACTACCCAGAAAATAACACATTTTTAGTTAACAATAGTAAGAGACCAATATGATAGCTCAAAAATATCTTATACAATGGTAAATCAGATTTACAGTGTGGCCCAATCAATGTACAAGAGAAATATGGAAGACTTTCATGAGAAAAACCCTCTAAAAGAGGTGATGCAACAATATATTTCACTACAAAGCCTTGACAACGTTATTATTATGAGCATACAATAGACGTAGGTTAAAAATCGGATCTAGAACATATATTTGTACAAAATATTATATCTATATCAGATCTATACACTAGACTGTCTCTATTTTACATACCCCTTGGGGTTTTCAGCAAAACATGAAGCATATGGAGTAGATATGAGATCTCATGTAGCAGATCTGCAGATTTTTGCAGAATTCATAAAGCTTATACAAGATTATTCAAATCAGGTTTGAATATGACATGGATAAGAACATAAATCCATGGATCACCACGGTGAGAGACAAATTCTCATCACTAGAGATCACTCCTCAATTGTTGCCAAAACTCCCTGCAACTCTTCTCTTGCAGATAACACAATCCTAGAAGATATACTATGTTGTAGGCTTGATGTACGATTTGGCCTAATGCCATGGTATGGATCTGAAGCTCTGATGATCCAATACACTCTTGCCAGGGGGATATAAGGCTTCCCCACTAAAAAGAGGCACTAGAATGGCTTAGATCTGAACAAATCTAGTCTCCACTTACTGCAGCTTACAAAGACAACCAAACCCTCAACAAGATATGTGTTGTAGTTGGAAGTAGAAGCTTGGCCAAATTCCTGATAGTGTACAAGAAATGCAAGACTCTTACAAGAGGCCTCTCAAGGAAAGAGGTGGGATTCCCGATCAGTAACACCCAAGTGCTAAACAACACTATTCTTAGCTAAACGGCTAGAGAATGAGAAGTGTATAAATAGACAAATCCTTTCAAGATAATATGTTCAACAACCTTCTTCTGCTATTCTCCTCTTTCTTTTATAGGATGAAAGCCTTGCAAAACCCTAAACCACCTCATAGGTTTAGCTCCTTTCACTTGTGTAGCCTCCAACTAGATCTGTGTTGTGCATCTAGGAGGTACATTGCATCTGGACAACGCTGTGGATTTGGTCCTGTTGACCCAGTCAATTATCACAATTCCTTTCACACAGAAGGGGGTTTTATGTAGGCAGCCCAGATTTAGCCTTGTTCACATGGGCATTGATTTATTTTGCTGTTTTAGGAGTTTATTTTATCCTCCTTTACAAAAAAAAATTTGCAACAAGAAAAAGAAACAAAATTGTACATTCCTATTAGCTTGGGATAATTAGGAATATTACAGTAGGAGTGGCATTTTGTTTCAGATGTCCCATAAACCAGTCTAGCACGTGACCTTCAAAAGCCATGAACAGCTGCGCTCTTTTCACAACATCAGTATTAACGTTTTGCGCAGTCCATATTGCATTAGCTACGAACCAGAGCCGATCCATGTCCTCATCCCCCGCACCCATAAAAGTGGGTAGATTCATGTGTGCAACCATATATTCTGCAGGTGGGGGTGGCAGAGGGGTAGGAGATGTCTGATTCCTACGTGAATTCGAGTATGGTGTAGCAGGGGGGCTACTTGCAGCGGGCGTAGCCTCAACTTCTTCTAGATTTGGCGAATCCCTTAGAGGACTGTATGTAGCTCTTTCCCCTTTCTGATTGAATCGATAATATTTCCCGCTGCGCGTGATTCTTTCAATCCGTTCGTAGTACATTCACTCGGTGTGGCTACACATAACACATTTTTCGCTCAATAGCATCTTAATTAGAAAAGGCAATGTTCGCAAGAATTTACCTCTCAAACCCTTGAAAAATCTTCTTTCAGCTTCAAAGTACGAAAAAAACTGATCTACCACAAAATCTGTCTCAAATCCACCCAAGATACTATCAACCCAGTGATCTACAGTTCGAGTGATTTTTTTATCAGTCTTCTCCAACTGTTGGATCAATTCAGGGGTCCACTGCGTAACCCTATCAGTCAACCAACATGTATGGAACTATGCTAATATCGACAACCACTCCTACAACTCATGCGCAAAAGTCACAAAGAAGATATCGTGCACCTCTATGAAGATATACTTATTCTTCCACTTTTCAGTAGACAACTTCTTACTTTTTTTTTTCTTTTAGGGAAAACTCCTAGATCTGCTTTTCGAACCACTTATCAATTTCATATTTTTCCGGGTGCCACAAACCGTGACTCATCACCTGCTCTCTCTCTCAAAATTTTCCCAGTCCCGAAAATGGAACCATTTTTTGGTTTGAGGGGTCTTGACCCAAGTTCAGATTTGAGTTTAACCAACAAACCCTTGTACTACTGCCCCTTTCGGCAATGACCTTCTTGCGCAAATCAAGGTCTCACCCGAAGTAGTATGGGATGGTGCTGGAACCAGGTTTCTGCACCGAGAGAGAGAGTTTTTAATGATGCGGTGGAGTGTAAAAAATCTGGTAAAATTTATAAGTAATATATTATTATTGATAAAATATGAGATGATTACAATGGGGAATCACCGAGGCTTTAAATACAACCTCATGGTGTCCCTTGGTGAAGAGGCATGATCTTTGATCATGCACTTTCACTTAATAAAACCTAAGATAACTATATCTAATTAATAACTAATAAAATATACATAACATTGCCCCTCTCTTAAATATGCTTTGTCCTCAAAGCATACGTAACGATGGACAATGTTGATGAACACCTGGGTTTCCTGAGCGGCGGGCTCTTGCTTCCCACATTTTAAAAAGATCGTGGAGCATCTTCTCGAGCTCAATCTATTGGTGATGTGGATAGTGACAAGATTTGATATTGACAGGGCTGGATCCTGTCTTGACTTCTATTGGATATTTGTGTTTCCTATTGGGAGGCACTTTTATGGGTAGATCTTGGAATACTTTTTCGTGTTTCTGAACGCGTCCTTGTACTTCTAGCGATGAAACATTTTTTTGTTTATAAGCATCTATATTTTCATGGTTTCTTTCATTTTCAACAACTATGTCTATTATGGCATCTGTGATAGCAGTCACGTTGAATTCTTTATGTGGCTCCTTCACCAACATTGTTTCTTTTTCTGCTATTGGATTTTCATTTATATAAAAGTTCTCAATAACTTTTGTTGTTGCATTACTGGCTTTATCAGTGGATTGATTTGCACTTTCTTCTCTTGGTTTCTCAGCTCTATAAATTTCATGGTTGATTTCAGAGTCTCTACTTCTAGGTATTTCAACACTATAGCTTTCATGTGTGCTGATTTCCAATTCAACCTCATTTAATTGCTCTTTTTCAAACATGTTATATTCATGATGATGATCTGAATTAGCTGAATTGTTTAGTTGATTATGTTCAACATTCGGGACTATTGGTTTTTGCGTCAGATTAAACTTGTCCAACATGGCGTTTATTTTCTGCATTGCTTTATTCTGATTATCTGTGGCCTCTCTATGGTTTAGCCAAATTTGTCTTTCTATTCGATTTATCATATCTTGAAGCTTTTTAATGTCGTTGGAGTGTCCTGCAACTGTACCTTCAAGATCGACTAATATTTTGCTAAAGTCTTCAGAATCCTTATTGATTTGTTTCTTGAGATCCAACAATTTCTTCTAGAATTCGGCCATCGAAATTGATGATGTCATTGAGCGCGTATGTGGTGGGGAATATTTTTCTGCCAGTTTTTTTTCCTCCTCTTTTTTTTTTTAAATAATAATAATAATAATTATTATTATTATTTTATTATTTGAATATATATATATATATATATATATATATATATATATATATATATATGGGGAAAAATTTTGTTAGCTTTGAAAAGTCACGTTGTTTTGAAAAGGGGAATGGGTTTTAATACCATGGGCAGTTACCATGGGCTCCAAAACCACGAGCTTGTAAACCACGAGCAATTACTCTTCCTTATTTCTTTTTCCTTTTTAATTTTAATTTGTCTTGGTATGTACGTATATGTACTTCTTTATATATATCTCTTTTTTCTTTTTCTTTTGGAACTATTTCTTTTAAATATTTTTTTTTTCCTTTTAATTTATTCCCCCCTTTATGTTCACTTTCCTTCTCTCTTTTAAAAATTTCTTCCTTTTTTTTTTTTAAACAAATGTTGCTGCTCACAAGCACTTGGTTTTTAAAAAAATCTGCAATTCTAGAATTTCTTTGTAATTCCTTAATTTTTGGTGATCACACAGATCCTGAAGAGCGATGGCTCCGATACCAATGGAGTGTAAAAACTCTGGTAAACTTTATAAGTAATATATTATTATTGATAAAAGATGAGATGATTACAATGGGGAATCACCGAGGCTTTAAATATAGCCTCATGGTATCCCTTGGTGAAGAGGCATGATCTTTGATCATGCCCTTTCACTTAATAAAACCTAAGATAACTATATCTAATTAATAACTAATAAAATATACATAACATGCAGGTGCCTTTCGATCTCAAACATGTCTGCACAGAGAAATCCCTAACCAGAAACCCTTAACAGTATAACTTAACAGAATGCCTTGCGCGCAGCCCATAACTCATAAGGTGATCAATTAACTAGAGAAATATAACCTAGTATCACTAGATTTATTCATTCATCATTCCTTTAAGCATCTAATACATGTGCACAATAAATTAAATAACAATATTCAATATTACAGAAATAACAGCGAAATAACATGCAACGCAACTCATAACATATCATAGAGACATTTAATATTAGCAAAACCGTCCTTCCATTCATTAATACTTTAGATTCTTCTTATAGACTCTTTCACATCCCCGTGCACACAGCCAGCGGAGTCCACACACAAAGGGACTTAGTATCTCCGCGCACACAGCCAACAGGAGCCCTTACCTAGAACAATTCGCACAAAATCCTCAAAGCAGATCTATCATGAACAATGTACCATAATCTTACCAAAAACTGACTCTTTGAATCATCCTAGTCTCTTATTTAATATATTTAGCCTGTGTTTTACTAGGGTCTGCAAACCGTGGTTTGCGACCCCTAGAACTACCCTTTTTTCCCATTACAATGCATGAGGGACTTTGACCTGCCCAAAAGTCCCTTAACTTGTACTACGCACGACTAAAATACTCAAAATATTACAAAATTATATCCAAATTTTCATTCAGGAGACCCCACTCCAACAAGACATTAGGGTTTTGTTGAGCATATCATGTAATCAAATCCAAAACTGATGGATTCTACCCCTGAGAGAGGGTAGAGGTTATTTTGGTCTATATCTATCATTATCAGAGTCATTTGATTGGTTGGACATTAGAGGATTATAACACTTGTAGCTTATACTTTCACTTTCATATTCAGAAATCAAAGGATGCAGTTGCAGCTATTATCTAGAAATTCATGTGCAGTGAGTTTATGATCACATATTTTATCTGTTATAGTCTTTAATGAATGATATATATCTCCTCTTTCCATATCTTGTATCTTCAGTGGCTTTCCTTAGATTTCATAGGCATAATTATATGGGAATGTCATTTTGTGTTTCATGCTTCCAGTTTAATGAATTCATGATTAAACATGATCATTAAATCCCTCTACTTTTTCAAACCCTCCACCATACCTAGAAAACCCTAAATCCATCATAGATCCACTACTACCTTGCTTCTTTATATATTTGCAGTTGTAAACCCTTTTGATACTTATACCTAGCTACTTGGTTTCATCCCTGATCCAACATCAAACACTAAAACACTCAAAATCTACATGAACCTATCATATCTAGCCTAATATACTTCATATCACAGTCAACACTTGAATGTGATCTCATTAAGAGAGCCCTCACATCCTGGTAGGGCTAGCTACTAGGTCAAAGTGGTTTGTGGTTACCTTTGTCACTCTCATTTTCAGCCTTGGGGGAACTGGTGGAGTGTTAACATTCTGGCGCCATTTTCAGGGACCGAGGTGATAGATCGTCCCCGGGAAAGAACAAAAAGGATTAGATATTATTGTTGATGGTGGATAGTGATCAGACACAAGAAGGTTGTGCATCTTTCACTTGGAGACTCTAGCGTCAAAAAATCTAAAGGTTCAAAATTTTCATGGCGACTCCACTTTTCAAGAACTGGTAGTCTGAAGAAATTCTTGGTGACTTCATTGTTGTCAAAATGGATTCAACTGCTCGAAGGTATGCTCCTATGAATCGAGCTCATATTCCTAGTTTTCTGAATAGTATTCCTTGTATAGATTGGCAAACAGGAATGCCAAAGTTTAAAGGTCAGGACGAAGAAGATGCTAGTTTGCATTTGGTCAAATTTCATTTTCATATTCATAGACTAAAGAATGATATTCCTGAATATTTTTCGATGAAGATGTTCATAGATACCTTGGAGAAAAAAACAAGGAAATGGTATGATAGTCTTCCATCTACTAGTTTATATTCTCTAAAGGATTTTCATTCATTTTTCTTTCAAGAGTATCAAAGTTGTAATTTTTCCTTATCAATGATTGATAGTTGTTGTGATATTTATGAATTTTTCATTGAATTTCTTGAAAATTTGTATGGGGATGAAGAAAGTATGGAAGAAGAGATGTTAGAAGCCCTTTATGATTTTCCTCCCAACAAAAATTAGTAGTATCCTCCTTGGATGAAACAGACTCGGACCAAGAAAGAGAAATGCCATTTCTTGATCTTGAAAATGAAAATCACCAAGCCAATGTTAACTAATATAAAACTCAAGTTTCTCCTCTCTCTGAAGATGAAATAGTTTAGCTCCTGAAAATTCATGTTACAACCCAAGATAATGTAGGTTTGTAGTGTTCACATAGTCAATAATGTGTTAGTGAAACTTCTTCCATTATTGAAAATGAAAGTCTAGGTTTAAATGACGACATTCATGAGGCTGATGAAACTATACATGAATTTTTTGTGAGTAAGCCAATTTGTACTGATGATGTTTTCCTGTAAGGAGATAAGCTAACAGGGACTATTTTCTTTCATGAAAATGATAGGGCTGTCATGTTTACCAATCTTGTAGAATGTTTTATGTTCAAATATGACTTGGACTATGAATGGAAGGAGAATGAGTCTGAGATAGATAATATGACAGTGATAGAATCAGAGTTGCTCATGCTTGAGGAATTACAGGCAACACTCAGGTAGTAGAAGGTCATACTTCCTTATGCCTTCCTATGGATCAATAACCAAGTGTTATTTCAGATCGGAGTGAAGGGTGTGCTTTTGTTTTTATGGAATCTAAAGACAAGGTAACATTTCAAATTATTGAAGATCCTTACACTGATTTTATACAGTCAATAGGGATGATGTAGTTTCTTGTATTAATGGATCATGAGCACATTTTCAGTGGACATTCGGAGTTGCTTGGATTTCTTTTTTTCTGCCTGCTCAAGGAAAGTGTGAGTAGGATTTCAGTAAGTAGCCATTTGCTGGATTGGTTACACTGCAAGGATCATTTCACATGATTGTACACATGTCTTCAACAAGTGGGTGGTTGTCATCAGGATTTGAATCCCTCAAGTCTCAGTGATATGCTGCCATCAATAATTTTTGTAATTTTTTTTTTTTAATTAGAGTCAGTTTAATTTGTCATTTTGTTTTCAGTTTTGAGGGGGGTCTTTTGATTTTTGACTCCATGCCCAATGGATAAGGCTACTTGGTCTACGATGTTATTGACACCTCCAAGGAGCTACCATCCCCAGTTAGAGCCAATGTTAGTGTCAGTCAGTTCTGCTTGTCACCAATGATCAAATGAGCTCTTTCAAAAATTTTTTTGGGGTGTCGAGTCAAATTTTTATGGTTTCAGTAGGTCTTGAAATAAAAATTTGTTCATTGGCCAGTGCGTCTAGGTCTATTAAATCTCCTTTCAAAACTTTCATGTGCTTGTCATTGCCATATTTCAGTTGGATGAGTCATCATTGCAAGGTCTCCATATTCATTTCAGTCATGCCATCATAGTCTTCATTCAACTCAGTGACTTCATTAGTTCATTAGGGTTTCAGTCATCAAAATTAGTCATTTCATGCATAAATCTGGAAAATGAAGGAGTAGTAATAGGGTTTTTGATCAATAAAGTTTGTTTCAAAGTGTAATTTATGTTTTATAAGATGTAATAAGTCCTAAAGGTTCCTAAGCTACACAAAAGGTTCCATAGCTACATATTTTTCAAAACACAAAGAGAAAAGCATGTGGTGGGCCAACCCATTACTATGAAGAAAATTGACTCTTACAAGCTATAGAAGATCATTTAATTCATTGTTATCATTCATCCAATTGAATAATATCTCTCTCTCACCTAAAAAGGCAAGCTCAGTACTTCAACATCCAAGAAAACCCTAAACAGCTGACCAAAATCTATCACACTGTGTTTTGGAGGTGCCACGTTGTATTTTCCCTTCTACGTTGTGTTTTCTTTCCCAGAGGAGAAAATTAAGTTTCCAAGGCTTTTAAAATGATCTCCAAGTGTTCTTCAGGGTTATACAGGTAATTTTAAGCCATGGAAACCTCCTTTTCTATTTTTTCTCCTTGATTTCATGGTGTAACTCCACCATAAAGCCCCACGTTGTGTTTTGTGGGAGAGATTTTATTTACAAATTTGTAAGTCAAATAAATCCTTCCCATAGTAATTTTTCATTTCCCCACATCCACATACACTCCCTAAAGCCCTCACACCCTCTCACTTTCACTCCCTAAGCTTATACATCCAAAACCTAGCCCCTACACCACACCATTATTCCTATGTTGTGTTTTTGGCAGACTCTTAGACCTAGACCTGTAATAAAATTACCTAGGTCTACTCCTACCCTAATTACCTCCCATTATACTTAATAAACCTTACTAACACCCTTACCTACCTCCCTAATTTTTCCCATCCCTATTTCCCTCTCCTAACCCCTCCATCCTACTCGATTTCTCCATTCCCTTGTTTTTCACTATTAGGGTTTTCCCCTTGCAAAGCACATATGGAGGGAGATAAGAGGCCTTACAATAAGGGAGGCCAAATTTAAATATATGAGCCCTTAACCACTCATGAATTCATGTCTTCAACATTATCCAAGCAGTGTTTTCAAAGGGTAGGTACTAGGGTGTCTTCCTTTTTGTGAGCAAGTTGAGAGAGCCAAATACCATGCCAAATTGACTAAATTGTTTGCCATTCAGCTCAAAAAGGTCAAGGTTATGATTGCAAGGGTGATGAAAACATTTCAATGATTAATTATTCATAATGAGTGATGGAAATTACCAAAACATAGAATTTAAAGGAGTAGTAACACACCTAGACACACTAGCCAGTGACCAAATTTTTATTTGAAAACCTATTGAAACCATAAAAATTTGCAGTAGGACCCTATCAAAACCCTTTTAAGAGGAAAATTGATCACTGGTGACTGGCAGGATTGACAGACACTAACATTGGCTCCATTTTGGGATGGAAGCTCCTTAGGAGGTGTCAAGAACACCATAGACCAAGTAGGCTTATCCATTGGGCATGGAGTCAAAAATAAAGAGACCAAACTCAATATTGAAAAATGACTAACAAACTGAACTGAATTAGATTGAAACAAAACTCACTGTACTTACAAACCAGTAGCCAATAAAATAAACCTTATGGCCTTCACCTCAAGCTTCAAGCTTCCATGATTAACTCCTTCACACTTCGACAAAAAAGTAAAATGATATGTACAATGATGATGAGAAAATTCAAAATTTTGATCAAAAGAGGTAGTGCCTGAGGAGCCTACCATTGACTGGTCCTCCTGCATAGTCTCGTCCATCCATTTCCTCCAAAAAATAGGCATTCTTCCCTCTTGAAGTTGAAATTTTGTACGGTCCCTTCCATAAATTTTCAAACTTGTCTTGCTTTCCCTTTTCTTCATTCCGAGCATCCCAACAAAGAACTACATCTCTCATATTGAAATCATCCTCTTTTGTTTCCTTTTCATACGCTTTTTTTTATTATTTCTTGAAGCTTAGAAGTGTTCTAAAAAAACTCCTCCCTGGTGTGTTGCAAATGAATCATTTGGTATATCCGTTGCTAAACATCATTCAGTTCGCTACCAAATTCCTGCAAAATATTCATGACTGGAACAACGAGAGAAGTAGGAAATACTGTATCAACTTAATACTCTAACTCAAAAGTTGGCATGACTATGAAATTCTTATTACTTACTTTGTCTTCACACAAAGCATTGATGAGTTTCTTGTTCCAATTTTTCTTATTTACCTCCAGCATCTTCTTGATAATATTGACTAAAGAATTATTTGAAGACTTGGCCAATCTGTTGCCTTGCGGATAGTATGCATTTGAATGACCCACTTTGATATTATACTTCTCACAAAATTCCACCATTTTTTTTCAACTTAAATGCAACTGTGTTATCCATAATTATATTCTACAGACAACAAAATCTAGGCAAGATATTAGATTCCATGAATTGAATGGTTACCAAATCAGTAGCTTGCCTGGTCGGGATTACCTCAATCCACTTTGTAAAATAGTTAGTGGTCGTCAAAATGCACTTGTGCTGGGAGGAAGATGAAGGATGGATCTCACCTACGAAATCAAGACCCCATTACTGAAATGGTGCTTGAAATGAAATGGGGTGAAAAGGCAGTGGGAGAAACTTCCTCTTCCCTTGAAAAATTTGACATTCATGAAAGCTCAGTACGGTCTTTTATACATCAGCAAAAATAGTGGGCCAATAAAAACTATCCCTCAAAACTTTGTTCGTTGTGGTCTTCCAAAATAAATGACCGCCACAATCACCCTTGTGAAATTCATTCATCACCTCCTTCGTCTCGCTTTCAACAAGACAACTCAACAAGACACCTCTTGAGTCTTTCCAATAAAAAACACTGTCTAAAATATAGTATTTTTAAGCCTTTAATTTTGGTGATCTACTCTTTCTTTTAGACACACCCAAAAAAGGCTTCAAGTGTTGAAGTATATAAACAATATCAGCATAGCAAGGGAATGAAATGAAAATCTGAGATACATGTGTCAATGAGTCATCAACTTCCTCTTCGAAAAGTGAAGAAATCAAAATAATATCTAGGGCATGAAAATTAGATTTTTCCATCAACTTTGCCAAACCCTATCCCTTGATCAGCTTTGTGGGCTTGATCTCTAGGTCATATTCAAGCATGGTTGCAATCCATTTCCCTCGCTTACCTTCAGGATCAGTTTGGATCAAAACATATTTTACCACTACATTCAGAACATAAGTAATGATGTGAGACTGAAGAATATATACCTGGAAGTATTTCAATGCCTTCACCAAGGAAAAATCTTGCTTTTATATAATGTTGTATCTCAGCACCACATCTGTTATGGTTCGACTGAAAAAGGCAATTGGCTGCTCCATCTTTGAGTCCTTTTTGTGCATTATGACATCAACCAAGGAGTGCCCAGAAGCAAATAAAAAGATAATGAAGTCCATAGTATAATCAGGGCTGATCAATATGGGAGCACATGTTAAAGAAAATTTGACTGAATTGAATTATTTCTTTTCATATTCTGACCATATTAACTCGATATACTTCTTCAGCATGTATGTCATATCTCTAAGGTGTTCAGTGAGGTTGGGGTTCAATCGCCTCAAAAAAATTATCTTACCGTTGAATGATTGGATCTCTTTTTTGTTCCTTGCGACTTCTAACTTCTAAATTTCTTCGATCCTGGAAGGATCAATGCGGATGCCATATTTTGAGATGATGTGCCCAAGTATTTTTCCCTCCTCCATGGAAAATAGGTTTTTGTTAGGATTAAGCGAAATGCCAAATTTCATGTATTTTTGAAACAATATTCTCAAGTGATGTAGGTGCTCATCATTTCACTGTGAGAAGACAGTAACATCATCAAGTTAATCCACAAGAAAGACATCCTTTTCATTCGAGAAAGAAATTTCCATAGCCCGCTGAAATGTAGCCCCTAAATTATTTAGCCCAAATGGAATTTTGGCATACATAAAAGTACCCCATGGTGTTGTAAATGTTGTTTTCTCTTGGTCATATTCATGCACCAAGATCTGGTTGTATCCTGAGTATCCGTTGAGGAGTGACATTCTAGAATCCCCAACTACCCTCTATAAGATGTGGTCCATATTCGATAGAGGATAATTGTCCTTCAAGGACACCTTGTTTAAATTTCTGAAATCTATGCAAAGTTGAATCTCCCCTGTCTTCTTCCTTACTGGCACAAGGTTGGACATCCAATCTAAAAATTAAATAGGAACTATAATACCAGCTTTTTAAATTCTATACTAGGTTGGATTGATGGCAACAATTTAGGATTGATTCTCCTCAGCTTCTGGCGAAATGACTTTTGATCCGGCTTGATTAGGATAGTGCGTTGGATGATGTTTTTATCATACACTTTTAAATATGAATAATCCCAAGAAAATACATTAGAAAACTCACTCAAAAGAGTTGTGTATTTACCTTTCAGCTCAGGGGATAAAGACCTCGATAAATTGACCATCTTGAGGTTATCAGATGTACCAATGTTTACATCTTCAACACCTTCTTCTGTGGGGACCATTGTCGGATTTTTAGTGACATCATTGTGATCAAATAATTCTTCCAAAGGTACAAGGCCTCGTGGAATGTTATTTTCCTTTAGCTGCAACACCTCAAATTTAGTAGCTTCAATTACCTGATCATCTTCATTATACACATCATCAATATGGGAATTAGCAAACTCTCCCTCCATTTTCAGAAAAATGTTTATATGTTTATCATCCAAAAATACTTGCCAATATCTCAAATTGTCAAGGATAGTCGGGAGATGCTTCACATGAATTTAAAAATTTTTAGTAGCATGAATAGGAATCTTAAATTTGTTGGCCGTTGTGGCAAGAGAATCAACCATAAAATTCCAACTTCTAGGAATCATAGACAATGTATATTTAGGAAAAGTTTTAAGAATATCAAGAACAACATTATGATAATCTCTCATCCTAGGATGTTTTGCCTAGTACTCCCCTTTTACCTGTTTAATCACCAACTCGAAGTCACCATATACTGTAATTCTCTTCGCATCCAGCCTTTTCAAAATTCAGAGACCAGCGATTAAGGCCTCATATTCATCCTCATTGTTCAAATAGTCAAAAGCTATTTTATAATAACACAATATTACATTCCATGGGACTTTGGATGACTGATGTATAGGGCTATGAATCTATATTATGATACAAGATCCATCTTTTCACAAAGCAATATCAAAATCCATGATCCAAAGGCCCTCCTCATCATCGAGAAGCTGAAATTTTGTGGACTGATATGTTTCTTCTTTTTGACCTGCTGTCTCAACCTATTATTTTTGTTTCTCTGACTCTACTGACCTTTTCTCTGAAGTGCTTGGTTGCAAGCCATTGGAGTTATGATTTATTTGTTCTACATTCAAGATCGCTTGGACACTATTTGAAAATTCTGAATTTTCTTCAACTTCTACAATTTGAATCTCTAAATCATTAGTACTATGATCATTATATAAAATGAAAGACTCTAATCAATATGCACAAAGTGAATGGGGTAATTTTTGGGTTTGTATTTTCTAGTGATCATGTATTTCATTTTAACTTCTCGATATAACTTCCTAAGTTGACCAAATACCAGAATTGTAGCATATAAAAAATCAATTTGTAGAGTACCCCTTAATTTGGCTCCCCAAGATTGTGAAAGCATCATGCCATTCCTTGGAGGTATGTCAACAACTACAAAATCCATCAACACAATTTCTGCAGGAATCTGATCAAGAGAGACCACCAAGTCCTTGATAAGTCCGAGGCATCTGAATCTACCCGAATCAAAAGAATATAGGTCATGATAGAGTCGGGTTATGTCCAACCCCAAATTATTGATGATTCACAGGGAAAATTTTAAGGATGGAAAATTATCTTGAAGTTTAAATAATTGGCGAATATCACTAGTCCTTAATATGTAAACTATAAAATGTTTATTGATGTATTTGTAAAGTTATTCAAATTTATAATGATATTATATAAATTGTATATATAATGTTGGTGATTTTTAACGTAAAAAAATTTTAAATTGTAAAATTTGGGCGAATCATTTTTATAAAAAAATGGAAATTGGCGAATCATTTTTTTGGAAAAACCATGGAAAATTAGCCCACCTGCGAATATTAGCCCCTAAAATTTTCCATGTTGATGAAGGCCTTCAACATTAAATTGTGTGAGGTCTCATAATATAACATGGAATTATGGAGGATATAATCAAGGCATCCTCAAACTGAGATAAAATGGAGGGACTTCAATATCTTCAAGATTTCCATCTACGGCTAGGCCAAATAAGAGTTCAAGATGGTCATCACTGACATTGACCATGTCTGACATCTAATCTACTTTCAACATCTTAGCAACATGAAATTTATATTGACCATCCTTTACAAGCTCAGTAAGGGGAATATAAACTTTTAACTTAGAAATCTCACTCTCTAAGCTAAACAAATTAGATTGTTTCTCCACCTATTTGGAAATGGTATCCCTCTTTTTAGGCTGCTATTTTGTTGAAGACTCATTTCTTTGTCCTTCCTTGTCTCTCTTTTATGTACTTGTAGATGGCTCACTGTTCTTGCTCTGATTTGTGGCAGCAGGCTCTTTCTCCTTATTTGAACTAGCTTGAGAAGTTTGTTTGGATTGAGTATATTTTTGTTGAGCTAGCCTCTTTTGTGTAGAAGTAATAGGCACATCTCGGTTTCTCAAACTATATTGTATTTTTGTTGAGCTGAGAAAATTTAGGTATGCCCTTTGATAGTCTTCAAATTGGACTGCCAACCCATCATCATTTTCCAGTACATATTCTTGGTCGTCTGGCACATATGTTTCCTCGGTATACTCATCACCCTCTTTAAGGAAAATAGGTCCATGATATTTTTCAAAGAAATGGTTTTCTTCAATAATGCCATATTATTCTTAAGGTCCTTGGGCATAATTTTGTTGTAATGAAGTGTAGACTTGTTTTTGTGCTTGCTAATTTGGAGCTCTCTGCTGTCTCTGCTTAATTATGGACTGATGTTGTTGCTATTGTCCTCGAAAATTTTGATTTTGGACTTGATTATATGAATTCCTTTTAGAAATGAACATCCTTTCTACCATCTTTTCCATAGTTCTAATCAAAGAATCTAAATTTTCTTTGGATGAGGTTGATGGCTCTTCCTTAATTGGAACTCTCTTTTCAACTTTGCATTTTGATTTCTTGATCAACATATTTTCTTCAACACTGACAACATTTCTCTGCATTTCCTCCAATGAGGTGGGATTTCTTTCTCTAAGCTAATATGCCATATGAGGGTCAAAGGCATCTAGATAGTGCAGCAAGGCTAGGTCAGGTGGAGGTTTGATATTGGTAGGAATGGAATTGTACACCTTATTGAAACGAGTAGTATAGTCTTGAACTGATTCATTAGGTTGTTTTTTTAATGAGTTGTATTCAACCAATATTTGAAGAGGATTTTTCTTTTCCTCCCACTTAGCATGGAAAATATTAGTTAACTTCTATGAATCTGGCACTGAATGAGGTCTCAAATCTCAGAACCATTTTTTCACTTCTCCTGAGAAACTTTGAGCAATTATTCTCATTTTCACATCATCATTATCTACCTCTTCTAAATTTCTGAAATCGGTGATTTTGTAAATACGTTTCCTAGTAATCTCGATGGTTCCATAAAAAAGAGGTAGCCTTTGTCCATAGTTCTTAGGTAAATCAGTGAGTTTTCTCGACAAAGATAAAGGAGAAAATCTGGCCATAGTTGTTCTAGGAGGAAATCTTGTAGTCACAACAGGAAGTGATAGTATGAATGGTGGTTTTGTAAGAGGAAGTGTGGATGATGAAGAAAAAACAGTATGAGAGGATGTAGCAGTAGTGTGAGTAGATGAAGCTGAAAAAGGGTCAGAAAACAAGAGCTCCTGCTAATATTGTATATACACCTTCTTATAGGTATATTGAAGATGGTTTGCTGGTTTTTGAATTTTTTCAAATTGACTCCAAACCTTTATATCAAAATCTACAGCTGAACCTACTTCTGAATCAGATTCTATGGATGAGAAACTTGTTTCAAACTTAGAAGGATAGAATACAATTTCAGACAAAGATGTTTCATATTTGGATTTAAACAAATAAAACTTGAACTTAAGATCAAATGGAATATCTTCAAGTGAAACCAGTTCTAAAGGCAAAGATGTAGACCTTACCAAGGTAGATGAACTTGAGTGAAACTCAAAATTCTGAATTCTCTGCTTTCTTATGAGTCTTTTCGGATCTTCAACAGGAGATGGTGGATTTGGATCAATATTTGATCGTGTATACCTTTTAGGAGCTATTGTTGTCTTGTTTCCTGCACTTTGGATCTCTGAAGCTTGAATCAACCTTCTTGAAAACTAAGTCCTGTCACCCACATGCCTAGAATTAGATGAAAATGTAATAATACACCCAAGGAAGATCTGTTACTTTCTCTCCCCGACAACGATGCCAAAAATGTTAGCCTCCACAATTTCCCAAGGCTGAAAGGATATCAATGGAGGTAACCTCAAACCAAGCTTTTAGTTTGGTAGCTAGCGCCCCTATCAAACCATAGAGGGCTCTCTCTATGAAAATAAAAACCAAGGATTTGACTGGTACAAGAATGGATTTTAGTCTAGATAGCTCAGGCTTGAAACATGTTAGGGTTTTTTGTTGGATGAGGAGTGAAAAATCATGGAACTAGGTCAAAAACATCAAAGGTTTCAGTTGCAAGAGATTTAGAGGAGCAGGGTAGGCATTCTTTTGTGATAGATTAATATTTGGTCAATGTAGTGTAGGGTTGAATGAGAAAGGAGATCATAATGATAATGTATATCATGAATTCATTAATAAAGAAGATAAAACACACAAACATGAGATTCCTAATAAAATAGACATTAATCAAAATAATTCTTCTTAAAACCTCTTAGGAAAATCACTGAAGATCAACGATATGTTAAGGAGACTAGTTTATCATTCATATAAATCTATAATAGAGAGAAAACATTATCACAAACTGACAACACAATAATTCCTGAATAATAACTGCAATTGTTCTTTGATTTCTTGTAAAAATGATGAAGTACAAGCTACAAGACTTTCACCCTCTGATGTCAACCTTTTGATTGACTGAAAACCACATACATATAGAATAAAAAAACCTTCCCCTCTCTCAGGGGTCGAATCCCTCAGTGTAGGAAAAACTTACATGAATTTCTCAACAAAACCCTAATGACTAGGGAGGTTAAAAAAAATCCTCCTTATAGACTTTGACTAACTTGCTCCTCATCAATGAGGTCCAAAATTACATCAAAATGACTATAAAAAGCCCATTTAACTTATATTAAATTAATTCAACGTGAAACTAGAGAAATTACATCATAAAAACTAATATTGACTGAAGAAAACTCGAAAATTGCACTTAACAGGCAAAAGCGCAACGCCTCCAGACAAAAGCGCAATGCCAAACTTTGAAGGGACTTTTGATGGCCTTCTACTGCTCCAAATATAACTCTGAAGGAATTAATGGAAATCTCATGATGTATAGTTGTCAATAGACACCTCAATAAAGAAAAATGGACACTCCATGATAGAGAAAAATGCATTATCCCAAAGATGCTCCAAAAAATGCAGCGCCTAGTCCAAAATAGTGGTAGAAAGTGATTTTTTTGCATGTTTTTGGGCATTTTCTCCCAACCAGTTTGTTGATAAGGCACCAAAAGCACATATATGACATGTATAAGTGATTATTTATCCATAAATGAAATTTTTTTGGCTTTTGGAGGTCTGAGGCTTGGCACTGCCCTTTTTGCTGAACTGACATTTCCAATTAGGCCAAAAGTCACAAAAATTCAAAATTTCACAAAATTTCTTCAAAAATTTGCCCAAAACTGCTCCATGAAGCCATGTGATGATTTTTAAAGCTATGAGGGAGGCTTTAGCCAGAAAATCAAGGTTATCCTTCTCTTTTGCCTCATTAAGGTTTGTTTCATCTTCTTCTTCACTTGCTTGATCTTGATTTGGGAGACCTTGTTCCTTGTATAAAAATGCATTGCCATGTGTCTTTGTAGGTTTTTATTCATGTTTTCCCTCTTAAAGATATTTTCCAAGTTGAAATTCACCCTATCCAGCCAACCTACTTTGTCTTTGTCAATTTCTCCCAAAAGGAGTTCATCAACAGTGATTTGACCTTTGGGTGGAGATGATTATTTTGTTTCTCAAGTGCCCTCTTGAGGCTTCTTGTTCTTGGTCTCCTTGTTCTAACATGTTCTTCTTGATCCTTTGAACCATCCACATCAAAAAATTCCTTACCTTTGGCATCATCCTTTTTCAAATCTGCTTTGGGTTTTTTTAAGAGCAATTGATTTACCTTTAACTGCATGTTCTCCTATTGCAAGAATGAGATCACCAAGAAAGTTTCATTTGACAAGCTGTCCTTGAGCTCTCTAATCTCATCCTCCTTCTCCATGATTATTTTCTCTATTTTTTTGTTCTCCTCATGGATTTACAAATCGTCCATATCAGTGTCAAAATGAATTGGTTCCTCATCCTGCAATGGTGCTTCATGATGTAATGATGTTTCTTTCTCGCCTGATGTAGGCTTGGCCCTTTCAACAATGTCTGGAGAAAACACAAGCCTCTTACCTCTAGTATAGGTCTTATTCACCTCTAACCTAGGAGTTCTTTTGATATGTTTTCTTGTGGAAGCTACCTCTTGCTAAGATGGTGATGACAAAGGTGTAGAGCGACTGCTTGATTGCGCTAGAGAAGGCATAAGAAAAGTTTAATACATAAAACCATCCAAAGAAAAATTGATTTGTGCTAACTGATGGCAAGCTAGGAATTTCACCAAGCCATGGTGAAACATACTAGCATGATGATCTTCTCCTAATCTAAGTACTTTCTCTGCCATTTTTATCGTGATTCTGTAAAGGTAATGATGCAAGTTGATGGATTTTACACCAGTGAAATGCGTCAACAATCTCATATGATACTGATATAACCTTGAATACTTGCCCTCATATGTGAAATATTTCATGATCAATTTCATGAGAGGGGCATATTTTTCCCGCAACTGTCTAAATGGAAAGATGTGTGTTGGAGATGCTTTGTATGCAGGTTTCAAATACATTCTGTTGTAGAAAATTTGAATAAATGATATGTTATCCACCAATATTCTCCTAATCACACAATATTTTTAGCTTCATTCACAATACAAAATCTCTTCTACCATTGATCATTACATGCGAAAATAAAATCAATTGCATGCGCACATTAAAACCATAAACAATCACACATATGAACACAATATTTCATGGGAAAGCTTAAAGCTGAAAACCCCCAACTATCTGTATATTATATGTCATAGAGATCATGTAACAATCATTGTACAAATCTCCTCACAAGCTCTCAGCACAACCTCAAATTGCTACACACTAATCAAGCTAGATCTAGCAAAACACATGCTCCAATATCTGCCACCTGATAGCCAACCTCTATTGCGTAATCAATGTTGTAGGATGGCTCATTAAATAACTTGAACCACCTGGCTTGTACTACGCAATCCTCATGGGCTCCTCCAATCACTAGTTGTTGCAAATATGCAACAGTATAGTCACAACTGATAGTTAACCTGCTCTTTCACCTATTTCTGCACTGGTCTCCACTGAAACTGTCCATGCACTGAAGTTAACTGATGCATTCTTTAGTTGATTATTGAGTTTATAATTAGTGAATTAATTAATAATTAATTCACACCACTCTCACTAATTGTATCAATTAGTTAAACTGGATACAAATAGCTCAACTATGTTTAGATTAGTTAAACCGAACACAACTCCATTAACTTCCTCAATCAACTCCACCAAACTCTGTCACATGAGTTCTAACTGAAGTATCCATGCAATAGCTCCACATAACCCTTAGGAATAGCGCAATTCCTTCTGTCAGCTCCTGTGCCACATCTGTGCACTTAATTGAAGTGCTCCAAGAGAATAAGATAATGTTTAGAGTCCAAATATTATTAAGAGCTAATAATATTCGACATATCTATTTTTAGACTGGCAATCTAAAAATAGATTCCGCCCAGTATGTCTAAAAATAGAAGTCCATCTATTTTTCCGACTTGACCAACCATCCACAAATAGCATCCTGCAACTCATAGAACATGATCCATATGTCTAAAAATAGACATAGTCTAAAAATAGACTTTGCGCCAAAATAGCCTGCAGGCCCACTTAGTGAAGGTGACTTCTTTCCACTAAGCTCATCATCTTGTTGCAATCTCAACATATGTAGCTTTCAATGTCAAGGTATCTACTCTTGAACAAAGTTTCTCCATTTTTTGGAATCCTTGTAGCTGTGGAAATGGTCTCTGCTGAAAGAGTGAACACCACCCCTGGAATAGTCACCTTATCTCTCCTCAAGTTGGTGGCAAAATTGGTGATAAGTTTGTTATGAAAACCAAGCTCCTCAACCTTTTGACAAAAGGCAAGGAAACCCACATCCTGAAATGATTTCTTGAGGAAGGGTAAATACATGATCTCATACCTTCTGATATGACCTTCCTTATGCCTCTTCTTCTTAGTGCTTTCAGAATCCATAGCAAACCCTAGCTCAATGGGAAGGGGAATTGGGGTTTAGTGTAGGGAAAAATAGGGGATTTGGGAATTTTTTAGGAATTAAGTGAGATGAAGGGATTACGGGTCTCCTAAATTATTGGGAAAATTTAGGGGAGATCGGATAGATCTTAGGGAGTAGGGAGAAGTGAAATTTCACAGAATGAGTGAGGGGAAGGGGTCCAAAAGGGGAAAACACAATCCTATCCTAAGAAATTGTATTCTAGGATAGGGTTGTGGGAAAATACTGAAAATAAGGGAAGGGGTGAGGGTAAGTGTTAGGGGTAGTATATGGAATGTGGGGGAATTTATTAGAGCTTTAAACTTAGGGTTTTACCACATCAATGCAACAAATTGGCCAAGGAATGAAAAACACAACACAAATGTTGAGAGAGGTAATTCACTAAGTTTTAACTGATTTCATTGGAAAAATTGATGAGAGGAGGTGAAAAGGAGGTTAAATTACTTGTATGAGGTGTGTTTTAACCCTTGTTTGCTGAAGAAAATCCCTGCAAATGAATATTTGGCTCCCTTGGAGAAAACACAGGAATCCTGGAAAAATTGCAGCACTGCGAGTGAAAAGCACAACACAACAAGGAATGCGGCTCTTTGATGGCAAGAAATTTCTTCTCTAAGGGTAAAATTTGAATTCATTGGTGGAGTTATGTCTCTTGGAGTTGGAACGAGCGAATTTGATGCTCTTTTGGTCTTTTATAGCCTGGAAATCAACCTTTCTTCATAGTGTTGTAGTGGCCCCACCATGTCCTTTTACATTTTGATTTGGAACTGAAACTTTTAGAACCTATTTAAACATATTACATCATTATAGAAATGAAATTACACTTTTGAAACCTTTATTGAACATTTTTCACTATTACTACTCCTTCAATGTTGAATTTGATGGTGAAATGACCTATTTTTATGATTTTGACCCTAAGACCTAATAATGACACTACATGAAATGAGTTGAATGATGGCCATGGTGATGTGACTGAGATGGTGATGAAAACATTTCAATGATGACTTATTCACAATTATTGATGGAAATGAACAAAACATGGACTTTAAAGGAGTAGTAACACACTTAGACACACTAAGCAATGACCAAATTTTTATTTGAAAACTTATTGAAACCATAAAAATTTGCAGTACGACCCTATCAAAACCCTTTTCAGAAAAAAATTGATCAGTCGTGACTGGAAGGATTGACAGAAACAAACATCCTCAACCAATTTAAAGCTCAACCATGCTCCCATCATCAAGCCCTTCCTTCTCAAGTCCTTTCACATGCCTTCACAAATAACTTCTTCCATGAGAAAGGTAGAGCTAGGATAGATGCTTTCAAGTCTAATTTTTCACTTTTAGGAGTGATATTCATTGGTAGGTGCACCCCCTCGACAAGGAAAGGTGATGCTCAAGGAAGATAATAAGGAGAAGGAACAAGGAAGCACTTGCAGAGAAGAAGCACAATGAAGAACCATCATGAAGACATGGAGTAGATCATAAACCATGATAGAAAGAAGACATGCATGATAACTTAGAAGGTCCTGATGTTGATTCAAGACCCTTTGGAGGTTGAATATGAAGAAAAAAGTGGATATTTCATAAATCTGAAGTGTTTATTATATTTTTTCACGAAGCAGTGTAGGACGTAGCAACAAGATAACATCTTGGAATTAGCACATCATCAGGAAGCACCATGTCATCATCGTCAAGTTGTGACTTGTACCAGTATCATCACAATGTCATGTGTGCCCATGTGTATTTCCACATCATTGGTGGATGTAATGATGTAATTATTAAAAGGAAAATGACAAAATTTAATGTGTGGAAGTCCAAGAGTCACATGTGGAATATGAAAAGTCACATGTGGACAAATAGAAGTTTAAAAGTCATTTAGGAGTCAAAGAGTCATGAGACTAGTTCAAGAGTTATAAGGGGAGATGAAATTTCATCCCTATTGTTATATATAGAACCTCATAACTCAAGAAAAGGTTTTTGGAGGCTTATGCTTCTCTAGCTTGACATAGGAGAGAATACCATTCCTTAGACTAGTGGATCGCCATTATAACTTTGGACTTGGCTATTTATTTTAATATCAGAAGCTCTTTGAGCCAACACATTTTAATGCATGTATCATGAATGTTGTAAGACTATTCTTTAGATGTTTTTGGTATATGTTACATTCATATGTACTAAGGAAATTTAATTACTTCATTGGCTTTGGTACTTATATTCTTGAATGTGTGTTGTAATCGTTTTGATGTTCATTGTGTTTATGTGGACTATTTTGATAGCTAACTAACAAATCTTGCTTTTCTCTCGTGTGCATATCTTAGGTTAGTAATATTACTTTCCTTCTATATAATCACTATTTACTCTGCCATCATGAAAGTCTCCTTTTACACGTTGCAATGGGTGTTTCATAGTGTCAACATACTTGCTGATTTCAAGGGATCTGTGTGTAATTTCCTACGTTATACATTGCAGCCAAGGAAAACCTTAAGTTATGGTGGCTGAGTCGATACTATGGATGGGGCTCCTACTCCAAATAGTGTGATGTCTAATTGGGATTTTACATCAGGGAGACCCCTTTTATGTTGGCATTTCAACACCATCAACAAGATCTAGTTTCACTTAATCTTTTGGTAGTTAAGATTTCATTTTTCTTTTAGGATAAATCAATTTCAAGTTTTCTAGAATTACATTTCCTTTCAAGTCAAATAAAATAAGTTTTTTTCCTCAATTCAATAGTTTATATTTATCTTTATTTTTCAATTAAATAGTATATGGATCTTGCTAAGTAGAATAAACTTTCAATTTCACCTTTATAATAGTGTTTTGATTATTTACATCTTAACATAGTTTTTTTGTTTGAATTAGTCTCTAGATAGTATTGTAGAAATAATATGTGTGTTCACTTGAAAAGAATTAATCATTGATAGCTTGAATTCACATTTTCCATTTCTTTACTTAAATTAATATTGAAAACCTAGCATATATAGTGCATGTATACTTCACAAGTTCACAAAACTGTGGGTTTGACAGTAAAATACAAGTAATTTAACTCACAATTAAATTACCCAACATGGAGTATGATTCATATAGAGATCTTGAGTGCAACATGATGCTATCACAATCTACCCAGTTTCAACTATGGATAGAGAGATTTAGGTATGGTTCTTTCTCAACAATGAAACCAAACAATTTCTTAGAAGAATGCTCCTCTACTAGTCATTATTTTCTTGTCATCAACACTTCCAACCTAGTTTGAATCTATAGATGTTGTTACTTTAAAGTTTTTCTTCTTGAGTACCATAAGCCAAAGTTCATAGTCCCCTTTAAATATCTAAAAATACTCTATTTATCTTCCACATGAGTCTCCTTTGGTGCAGTTTGAAACCTTGCATCCAATCCTACAACTTGCATGATATCTAGTCTTGATGTTGTCAAGTATAATAAGCTGCCAATATTTGACAAATTTTGATTTAAATCTATAGATTCATCAACATTTCTTAATTTAAATATTATAATCATGGTAGTGCTAACAGGTGCACAAATTTCCATCCCAAACTTCTTCAACATTTCCTTGAGATATTTGGTTTCAAAGATGAATATACCTTTATTTCATTGACCAACCTACAATCCTAGGAAGAGTGAAAATTCTCCCAACATGGAAATTTCACACTCTTTATGCATTTATACTGAAATTTTTTTACTCATTGTGCCAACGTCACTTCCAAATATGATACCATACACATAGAAAACAAAGATTAATAGGCTTTCATTATCTCTTTTGATGTAAATTTTGCAAATTGTTTCTCCCCTTTTGAATCCTTGTTGTTGTAAATATTTATCAAGTTTTGAATGCTAATCCCTACAAGTTTACTTAAGACCATAAAGATATTTCTTCAACCTACATAAATAGTTTTCATTTTCTAACACTCGAAATACCTGTAGTTGTTTAACATAAACTTGCACTTCCAATATTTCATTTACGAAAGTTGATTTGACATCTATTTGATAAATCTTTGAATTTTTTAAAGTAAGGAAATGTTAGGAACATTTTGATGCCTTCAAGTTTGTAAAATGGAGCAAAAGTTTCTTCAAATTCAACACTTTCCACTTTAGCATATCCTTTGCAAACCGTTATATCCTTATTTATTACTACCTGTCCATCCTCATTCATCCTCGTCCAATTTGTTCCTGAAGGCCCACTTGTTGGTAATTATGTTTTTATATTTTGGTCTAGGCACAAGTTTCCATGTTTCATTTTTCTCAATTTGATTTAGTTCTTCCTCCATAAAATTGATCCAATGCTCATATTTATTTTCCTATGAAAACTTATTGGGTTATATTTTTTATAAAAGGAGAAAATTGCATGATTCAGTGAGATTATTAGTCTCCTTCTAGCTTGAACTCAATCTTTATCACCAAAAAATTGATTTTTTCAATGATTTCTCTAAATATAATTTGATGGAGTCTTTGGATGTTGTTTTTATATTTCCTCCTCTTCTTATTCTCGTTATTTTTTTTCTTCCACTTCCTCTTCTTCTTCGTACTTATCACGCTCTATACTGATTGTCTCCTTTGAATCTTTATTTGCTTGTAGATTTTTGTAATATTCCTATTTTAATAGGAATATTCAATTTCATTTTTTTCTCTTTACTCAAAGAATAATTATGTAAAGGAGGGTCAAAAACTCCTAATAAAAGAATAAATACATGCCCAATGTGAACAGAGGTAAATCAGGGCTGTCTTGATAAAATCCACTTGTGTGTGATACAGGATTGAGCCATTTTACTGGCTCAACAGGACCAAATCACAACACAGTCCAAATGCATTGAACCTCATGGATGATCAGCGCAGTTCTAGAAGGAGGTCTTCCATGTGAAAAGGGTTAAATGAGTGAAGGTGGTTTAGGGTTTTGGAAAGCTATCATCTTATAAAAGGAAGGGAAGGCAACGTGTTGAGTGGTTCAATGATTTGATTTCTGAATTGCTGTCTGTTTAGACAAACAACTTTCTTGGCTGCTTAGCCTAGATTGCTTTGGGATTTCCTGTTTAGGAGTTCCATCTCTTCCCATTGAGGAGCTCTTGGGAGAGCTTGTATTGCTTAGTCCACTATCAGGTTGGAGACCAAGCTACTACTTCCAACTTCAACGCAGATCCAGTGAGGGTTTGCTTGCTTTTGTAAGCTGCAACAAGTGGAATACTAGATCTCTTCAGATCTAGCTTGTATTGGAGCCTCTTCTCAGTGAGTGTGTCTTTTAACCTCCTGGAAGAGTGAATCCATTATATGAGCTTCAATTTTAATCTTGGAATCAGGCCAAAATTATTCTACATCACCATCAGTGTATTTCCTTGAAGAGACTACGTCCTTTCTGCTGGCAGAGTTGCAGTGGGGTTTGTGTATCAGCTTGAAGGAAAGATCTCTGGTGAAAGGGACCCTTCCCTTCACTATGGTGATCCATGGATTGGCCAACCAATCCATTTTCATTTCAGATCTGATCTGCTATGTATCATATGCTTCAGAAATTTCTGAATATTACTGCAGATCTGTGGCTTAGATCTCAGATCTGTTCATTGATATCCATCTTTTGCTGAGATCCCCAAGGGGAGTGTAAAGAAGAGCCTCTTTGGCATATAGATCTGTAATAGATATATATTTTTATGTAAATATCTACCCTAGATCTGAGATATAATGAAATACTGCTTCAGCCCTCTGAAAATTACGCTGTCAAGTTCTTTATTCTTAATACATGGTGCATCACCTCTATTTTGAGGGTTTATTCATGTTAAACCTCTGTTTTTCTCTTGCATATTGTTTGATCCATATCCTTGATCCAATTTACTGATGTTTAGACCCTATTACAGTTAACACCTTCAGAAAATCACACTGTCTGTGTTTCAGTAATTTCTGCATACTCTAGGTCATGGGAAATCAACATTTTTAAGCCATTCCGGGAGTGGGGGAACTGTTTAACTTAGCTAGAATGATTTTTTAAAGCTGAAATTTGGTATGGGAGTCCCTCATGACCTAAGATAACATATCCAACCGTCACTTTCCTCTATTTACACAGATTTCTGAAAATAACCATTTTATGGCTTAAATCATTGTCTTTCCCCACTTTTGGTTGAAGGGATAGATCACTTTCCTTGCTGTTGCATATATTACTGTTAGTAAAGTGTTATTTAACATACCCCATGTGTTATTAACCTACTACTACTCCAATACAATGTATTTATATTGCTACAGTCCCTCATTGGACACTTATCAAGCCATACTAGGTGTGGGAGGCCTGTTTGCCTTACCTAGTTTGTTTGGTTTCTGATATCCTCTTGGAATTGGGTCTTAGATTATCAAATATAAGGAATCCAAGGTCTGATATTGGTTTCTGAAGCACACATCCCTGAAAAATGCGTTTTTCAGGCTTGTTTTGCTGAGCAGTCCCTTTTGGGATATTACAGTGGTATCAAAGCATGATCTCTGGTTCAGCTTGTGAGATCCAGCTATCATAAGACTAAAGAGAAGGATTAGATTTCAGAATGATGGAGAGGATGAGATTAATCTCATCAGTTTTCAGATCTAAGAAGAGCCTCTCCAAATAGGTTGAACAGAAGAGAAAAGAAAGCTGCAGTGAGACCTCTAGAAGGTTTCAAGAAGAAGAAGAAGGAGGACCAGGCACTTCCTATTCTAATAGAGGGAGTGAAGAGCAAGAAGAGCACTTAGAATATGAGATTCTAAGTAGGTACGTGACAGAGTACAAGTGTCACTCTAGAGCCTTCAAGGAGACTCTAACTTTTTCTCAATTCATCCAGATGAAGGAAGAGAAGAGACCTTGCAGTAAAAGGGTGATCAAGAGATTTGAGGAAGAGAAGTCCCCACTATTTCTTGAGGAGATTTGCATCAGCAACTTCTTCAGGAGGAGGAAGAGAGGACATGTTCGAAAGGGAGGATCTACAAATCCAACTCCACCTATGGAGACCATTGAGGAGGATGTGAACTTGTTTGATACTTTGCCAAGGGCAAGATCCTCATGGGATGAAGAGTCTTCTCAAAAAGAAGACAGGAGGATTCCTCTTTCAAAGGTAGACCAAGATATAAGGTCTCCTATTGATTATGAGGCACTTTCCACCATTGGAGAAGAGGCTAGGGGTGACAGCGCAGTCATAACAAGGGCATCTCTAGCATTTCATGAAGAAGAGAGGGTTGTTGTTCCAAGAAGAGGAGCTCATGCATTCTTGCAAGGAGTTTCAAAGAGTCTCACATATAGAAATTATGGCACCATCCATGAGCAGCATGTGCCATCAATATCATATGGTGAGATCTTGAATAATGCAGAAGGTAAAGGGGAGGGCAAGCTTCATAGGGTAAGAAACATCTACCCCTCTTTATTTCAGAGAAGTGGTGCACTAAGAAGGCATGAAGATCTGTACAAGAAGAGCAAGGACACATCATTCCATACATATTTTTATCATGATCTATGCCTTGATGTCTCCTTACTTGGAAGAAGCTCACTAGGGCAACCCCCTGATGGAAGGAGAAAAGTGTTCTCTCAACCTTGCACATTGATGATACATTTGGCCAAGAGAGGAACTTTCACAACGCTGGAGACTTTGGGTAAGATGCATGCTTATTCCCATCACATTTTAATTCATGATTGCATGCATTATTTTACTTTACATGTGTAGGCCATGACTCCTAAAAGGAGTGTCCTACCTTATAAACTCCATGGCCAACTATGGGCCAGAACTATTTTCACATGTGGCCACTCCCTTGATGGGCTAAGGGAGGTCTTGCAAAATGATGGGTGCTTCCCTAGAGCACCAAATATACATTTCACCTTCAACCATGGTGGGATGGTGAGGGCAGCAAGTAGGTGGCATGTAAACCACTTACCACATCCAGATCTAAAGCAGGGAGGAGATGACCCGCGCTGGTTTCTATTGGGTGAGTGTGGATACCACCCAAAGTTTTTGATTTTCTTGCTTCATGCCTTGTATTTCGAGAGAGGGATGCATAAGAAGGAGGCATGGTTGCTTGGGTTGACAAGAAGAAAGTATGGGCACCCCATGATGAATTCCATGTCCATACATTTTCTTATACTTATAATGTATGTACATGTATTTCTATTTAGAATGAATACCATAATCATGTATGTACCTTGTTTTGGGGGAGAATGTAACCATCTCATGAGTTGGTATGAGGGAGCTTGTTTATATGATGATGATGATGATGCTTTGATCTTTTTTGGGAACATGAGAGGAGGGATGACACATTGGTTGAGTGTGTCATTTGGGAATGAAATCTCCCATATTCATTCATGCTTCAAGAGGAGGATAGAATATTGTGTGGCTGCTACATTATGTCATTTGCTTTCTTATGCTAGAAGCCATATGTTGGGCTTATGTCATTGGAAGAAGTCTCTCACTTGGGATAATTTGTAGCAATACATGTGTTGTTTGAATCATATTCAGCCAACACTTATTACCCTCTACTATTTCCAAGCTTTGAAGAAGCTTTTTGCAGCAAGAAGGTGGTGGGATGGCCACTTATTGTACTATGATTTGAGGCAGCAAGATGAAGGACAACGTTGGTCTCAAGGGAGGGACTATTGTCACCATCAAATATATCATGTGACACTTAGTCCATGTTTCTTTTGGAGCAAATATGGTGAAGATACTCTATTCACTATATGCATGGAAGATTGGGCAAGAAGGCTCACTAGAATCCATGAAAGGGATCATGAAGTTCCAAGTCTCTTTTGGCTTCATGAGGACTATATTATTGCAGCCCAGGATCATCAGCTCCATATTTATCATAAATGGAGGGAGAGACAGCGTGAGTTGAGTATCCTTATCTCTCATTTCCAGCCATGGAGCCCCTACACATTGCATATGGTGGGGATTGGTGACTATTTCTTTGAGCTGTCAAGGATGGCTCACTCTGTTTGGATGATAGCATGGAGATTGGAGTTTCTCATGGGGGTTGAAGTGCCCAATGTTTACCATCTCTCATGCCTTGAAGGGACCAATGGACAACATATGATTCTTTTATGTATCTCCCATTACTTCATGATGACAACTATTTGGTTCATCCACCAAAGTTAGACTTGCATTCTTGGGAGGAGACAGCTCCATTGGAGATTTTACAAAGTCCTTGTGAGTTTCTTGAGGACAAGCAACATTTTGGAGGGGAGGACTGTAATATTCCTATTTTAATAGGAATATTCAATTTCATTTTTTCTCTTTGCTCAAAGAATAATTATGTAAAGGAGGGTAAAAAACTCCTAATAAAAGAATAAATACATGCCCAATGTGAATAGAGGTAAATCAGGGCTGTCTTGATAAAATCCACTTGTGTGTGAAACAAGATTGAGCCATTTGACTGGCTCAACAGGGCCAAATCACAACAGAGTCCAGATGCATTGAACCTCATGGATGATCAGAGCAGTTCTAGAAGGAGGTCTTCCATGTGAAAAGGGTTAAATGAATGAAGGTGGTTTAGGGTTTTGGCAAGCTCTCATCTTATAAAAGGAAGGGATGGAAACATGTTGAGTGGTTCAATGATTTGATTTCTGAATTACTGTCTGTTTAGACAAACAACTTTCTTGGCTGCTTAGCCTAGATTGCATTGGGATTTCCTGTTTAGGATTTCCATCTCTTCCCATTGAGGAGCTCTTGGGAGAGCTTGTATTGATTAGTCCACTATCAGGTTGGAGACCAAGCTACTAATTTCAACTGCAATGCAGATCCAGTGAGGGTTTGCTTGCTTTTGTAAGCCGCAACAAGTGGAATACTAGATCTGTTCAGATCTAGCTTGTATTGGAGCCTCTTCTCAGTGAGTGTGTCTTTTAACCTCCTAGAAGAGTGCATCCATTGTCTGAGCTTCAGTTTTGATCTTGGCATCAGGAAAAAAGTATTCTACATCACCATCAGTGCAGTTCCTTGAAGAGACTATGTCCTTTCTGCTGGCAGAGTTGCAGTGGGGTTTGTGTATCAACTTGAAGGAAAGATCTCTGGTGAAAGGGACCCTTCCCTTCACTATGGTGATCCATGGATTGGCCAACCAATCCATGTTTATTTTAGATCTGATCTGTTGTGTATCATATGCTTCAGAATTTTCTGAATATTACTGCAGATCTATGGCTTAGATCTCATATCTATTCATTGATATCCATCTTTTGCTAAGATCCCCAAGGGGAGCGTAAAGAAGGGCCTCTTTGGCATATAAACCTGTAATAGATCTATATTTTTATGTAAAAATCTACCCTAGATCTAAGATATAATGAAATACTGCTTCAGCCCTCTGAAAATTATGCTGTCAAGTTCTTCAGTCTTAATACATGGTGTAACACCTCTATTTTGAGGGTTTATTCATGTTAAACCTCTGTTTTTCTCTTGTATATTGTTTGATCCATATACTTGATCCAATTTACTGATGTTCAGACCCTATTATAGTTAACACCTTCAGAAAATCACGTTGTCTATGCTTCAGTAATTTTTGCATACTCTAGGTCATGGGAAATCAGCATTTTTAAGCCATTTCGGGAGTGGGGGAAATGTTTAACTTAGCTAGAATTATTTTTTTAAGCTGAAATTTGGTATGGGAGTCCCTCATGACCTAAGCTAATATAGATCACTTTCATTTCTTCTGCATATATTACTGTTAGTAAAGTGTTATTTAACATACCCCATGCATTATTAGCCTGCTACTACTCCAATACAGTGTATTTATATTGATGCAGTCCCTCATTGGACACTTATCAAGCCATACTAGGTGCGGGAGGCATGTTTGCCTCACCTAGTTTGTTTGGTTTCTGATCTCCTCTTGGAATTGGGTCTTAGATTATCATATCTAAGGAATCCAAGGGCTGATCTTGGTTGCTGAAGCACACACCCTAAAAAATGCATTTTTCAAGCCTGTTTTGCTGAGAAGTCCCTTTTGGGATATTACACTTTTCCTTTTGAGGTGATGCTTCATATAATTTTAGGTTAATGATTTCTACTATCTTGCATAGTCTTTTTTTGCACCATTTGTAGTCCTTTATTATAGATGAATAACCAATATTCCTTCATATGTTCTAGATTCAAGCTTCCCTAAATTTTCATCATTTATCTTGATGTGACGTTTGCTTCCAAACACTTTGAAGTACTTGAATGTAGTTGGTTTGGATTTCCATAATTCATAAAGAGTCTTGCTATTATTTACTCTTATTTTAGCTCTATTCATAATGTAAATTTTTGTATTGACTCCTTCTCCCCAAAAGGTGTCTGAAAGCTTTGTTGCATTCAACATTTTTCTTGTCATGTCCTACATAGTTCTATTATTTCGTTAAAAAGAACCATTTTTTTCAAGATTCTATGGTATAATCCCATGTTTTTCACAAAAAATATTGAATTCATCATAAATAAACTCTATCCTATTGTATAACCTCAAGTATTTGATCTTTAGATATGCTTCATTTTCAAAAAGTGTTTTGGAGGTCTTAAACTTTTTTAATGCTTCATATTTCTCTTTAACAAATGTCACCCATGTAATTCTTGTATGGTCGTCAGTAAAAATCATAAGATATATTTGACCCCTTAATATTTGTTTTCTTGTTGGTCTACAAGGTGCAGACTAGTTGAGTTTGCACCGTCGATGGTACAACTATTGTTTTAGTTGCATCGATCTTGACACCAATGACAGATGAGTAGACAACACAAGTCATGGTTCCCATGCATGATTAGATGAATCGTATATGGTGTTGTGTGTCATCCACATTGAATGGTGGAGGAATTTCCATTGTGGCGGTTTGTGTGAGAGCAAGCTCATGCTCTTCTGGAAGTGTACTAAGAGTACTCGCACTTTCCTGGATTTGGAAGCTGCGTTGAGTGCAGAGGTGACGAAATGTTTCCATTAAGGGGCACAACTCTATTTCGTGATTGTGACTTCTGCAAATGGTGCATGGTGTCAAGGTTCCTATCGAGTATATGGTGTGACAACCAGCACTACTCTTTGTGCCCGAAGTGGATGCTCGAAGATGATTGGGAATTAGGACATGCTTGCGCTTCTGCCATCTCCGAGTCTTTGGTTTTGGCTGGTTTGGATATTTTAGGGGTTTCAAACTCAACATTTTCCTTTCCACTTGTAGCCTTGAGAGGTATTCACAATTCATAGTATGGTGGAATTGTGAGAAAATCCTGCAATAGCAGCGTGTGATCTTCTCTTGATTAGAGAGATTGATCTATGGGATGGTGGTGACCATGCAAAGACTCTCAGTGAGCTTCTTGAGTTCCTGACACTGATTGACCCTATGTTCATTTCTATCACATATAACACATGACTTTCTTGGTTTTTTTTGGGCCCTGAAAGGATGATGGATCGTCTTAGCCTTCCTAGGGTTTTGGTAATGATGGGGGTTAGGCTGCCTTATGACAAGCTGCCTTGTGCTAGACTGCATTGGTTCTAAACCAGTTACATCTAGGTATTGGGTAACCAATGAGCGTATGGTGTCTATAAAAGGTCGAAATTGGGGGATGTAAGTATAATGTCGAGTGTGATGATTGTAGTGAAAAACCAGACAAGATTATTTCTCTTTTTTTCTCCACTCTCTTTGGACTATTGGAGTAATTGGGTACCATTTGTGGAATGATCTTAAATCCGGACATTGGGTGATCAGATGGTTGCATGCGTCACATAATGCGCAGGCTGGGTTAATCTGTGGAGGGTGGTTGGGGGTGATGATGTGCCCCCTTGTTGGTCGTTTTTTTGTGGAAATGAAGAAAATGGACCTCGCTACCTCATTTTCTTGAGTTATCAAACTTTCCACGGATTCTGAATCTGATCCATATGTTGCTGAGAAGCATGTTATGGCTTGGAGTAAACAGTTTAATGTCGAATGGAATCGGGGGATGTAAGGACAACGACGAACCGGGTGGCCGTATGAACACACTCGGCATGAATACTAGACTGCTCGTAATCCGTCATAGTATACTTAGTTGATTGGGTACCATCTTTGGAATAGCTCTAGAGATGCACAGTCATGGATGAATTGAAATCACTCATCACAGAGTGTGCAGAGTTGGACTGGAGCTTGAGGGCGGCCGGTGCGGGGGCGGCGGTCGTTCGGTGGCCGTCCACTCACTTAGTTCTCTAATGTAATTCTTGTTGCTTATGTCCCTTGAGTTGTAGTATTTTTTGTGGATTCCATGACCAAGCCAGTTAAGTCGGGATTTTCAACGATGAAGCATCACATGAAATCCAACATAGACCATAATCAATGGATATGGGAAAAAAATGCACCTGGTGGTTGCTGCGAAAAATCTGACATTTGTGTTGTCGATTCCGAACTAAGTTTCTTTGGGCAACGTGAGGGACTTGGTACCAATGGTTAAACACCCTTAATTTGGGACAGTGCGTGACTAAGTGGTCAGGATCATCACACAGACTGAAAACTAGGGCATGTCGAGTGGCCTCTTTTTGTCGTCTTTGGTCCGTTGGGGTGGCTGTGTATGAGTAGGATGTAGGCTCCTCTCGTAGGTACATTATGGTTCTAAGCTCTCCCTTTTCCGTTTGCATGGGTGGATCTGAGGGGTCCTATTGGTAAGATTTCTATAAGGCTTGCAGGGCATCCCTATATCATGCAATCTCTAGGAAATGGTGGGTACAGTGCCCATAATGGTCTCATATGCCACATGCATGGTTGGTGCGCAATTATTTCCCTTGGTTTTTCGTGGCCTGTTCCTTTTTATGGGAACTCGAGGTTGCGAAATTTATTTCGGTGTGTAGAAGGGGTTTTAATTCATCTAACTCCAGAAAAATATTAGTAGGATGGCCTACGATATCACATAATGGGCAAGGTTGTAATGCCCTAGGTATTTTGGGGATTTCAAATTTCTTCCCTTTTTGTTTTTTTTCTTGGTCGCATTAGCTGCCGTTGCTACAGGTATTTCATTCACCATTGTGGCCTCCTGAGGGGTGATAGGGGTTATCCCTGTAGAAGTGATGCCAGGATTTCCTATCATGGCTAGTGGGACCAAATACCACACAGGTATTACGAAAGCCATGTTTGGCAATGTTATAGTTTCCAAGACTTGCTTTGACACAAAACCAGGTGGTGGGTATAAGAATAGGGTTTGCACGATGGCATATGGTAGGAATGTCGTGTTAGTGGCTTCTGTCTCCGTACTACTGGTGTCCATGTATGGGCTAGTTTTTGTGTTTGATGAGAGAATCATGCACACCAGTGCCCCCATGCTTTCTGGTGTTCCCTTTGGTATGATAGGGGTATCTCCTAGGAATGATCCTAGGATCATTGATGGTTTGAATTGGCCGGGGCCAAATTATGTATACTGCATAAGATGTTCCATAGTTTTGTCTACGTATGGTAACACAACATCGAGATCTGTCATGGGTTTTTTATCATAGTATGTAAGTTGGTTGATGGTGATGATCCGATCGTCATGGGGGAACATCATCACCCGAAAGACAAAGGATGTTATTGCAGTCATGGCATAGATATAACTCCATTTGAGGAGTATATTGTTGTCTAGTTGTGCATCCAAGACTTCAATGTTTATAAGTTTTGTTTTTGTGGCCACGTTTAAAGGGAAACTTTGATATAAACCGATGGGGGCTTAAAGGCAACCGTTGTATGCTCTAAGCATGAGGTTAGATGGTTTCAGTTCAAGTGATCCTAACTTTTTCCAAATGGATTTGGACATGATGCGCGTGGATTATCCTTCGTCAATGATGCATCAGTGTATGGTTATATTCTGGACTGAAAATAGTATTTGGAAGGCGACCAGAGAAGGAAGCCTGGGGCTTGCTTTGTCTAGGTCAAAAACCATTAGGCACAAATTGGAAGGGTCAATTGTGCCTAATGTGGAAAGTATGGATTTCCATTGTCTTGTGCATGATTATAGGACTTCCAAGGTGGACATGGAAGCAGGTGATTGTGATAAATCATCCACTATGCTATATCTATGAGCAACTTTGGAGTGGTATCCTATGCGCCTCATGGGCCCCTTGACCATTTTTGGAATGGGTTCTATAGGTACTTTGGATATGGTTAATGGTGCAGTAGGTGCACTCGTGCTCTTTCCTAATGGGTTGGTGTCTAGGGGGGCGTCATAGTTCCTATTCCTTGTGTCATTTTGGGGTGGTTGTTGTTTTTGGGTGTTAACCACTCCTGGTGGGGGAAAGGCTCTTGCATTATAGCAGGTTGTTGGGTAGGTCCCCTTTGTCCACGGTTAATGTGAAGTTTTTTCAGTTCAGGGATTTCGGGATAGTAGTGAGTGTAATGGATGTATTCACCACATATGGCACATGAATGATTTTTCCTTAGACTGGATCTCTTATTTTTCCCTTGGGAATTGTTATTTGGCTCTTGGTTTTGATTTCGGTTGGGGTTGCCCCCATACTGAGATCGTGGGGGGAATTTTTGATTACTGCCCCTTGTCCATTGTCTCCATTTTTTTTATTCCTAGGCTTATTTTTCACAGCCTTAGGAGGGTTATTACGGTTCTCCTGGTCATAAGCGTGGAGCTGTTGAGCTTGGGATGGTTGCACTAGGTTCATCGATGCATTATTTTGCGGTGGTGTATTTTGTGTGGGGAAAGGGGGATATAGGTTCCCCTGTCCCTCATTGGTGTAATATTTCTAGGGGGATCTCTTCCATCAACATTCCTATCTGAGTACTGGGTCCCCTGCAAGGGAGGGTATGAGACTCCCTGTTGTTGATGATATGGTGCCACCCTATTCATCATATTCCGCAAAGGTGCAGATTGAATTTAGTGGTAGCCAAGTTGCATCACGTTCTGGATAGAATCATATGAATATCCTATGTACTAGATATTGTTGCCTAGGTGACCTTGAGTCAAGGACTCGATAAAACTATCTGCAGTATTCGACGTGCCTGGTAACTCTCTATATGTTTGTAGGTGTGGGGTGTTTGGCAGGACATTGTAAATATATCTTGGTTGTGTGTAGATGAGTTCAAGTTGTAGGGATTTTTTAATGGCGTCCTCATCGGAAGTATTTTTTTGTGTCGCCACGTCTTTTGAGTCTCTGCTGTGAGAGTTTTCAAAAATAATTCCAGCAACACTCTATCATCGAGTTTTGCTTTACACAAACTACGACGTCAATTCCATTCATGGAGATGGTTCGATATATGGAAGGCTAGCGTTTTCCTAAAATGAGTCAGTAGTTCCATTCCCGAATCATGGTAAATGGGTAGCTAAAAATAAGTGAGGAACGTAGTAGCGAGGGCACTAAAGGTTCCATGCGAAGCAAAAGGCTGATCGACATACCATTTCATCATAGGCCTAGTTAAGGTGCATTGAAAAATTCTTAGTCAAAGTATCATCAATGATACTATTGGACGAGCACCATAGGTGGAAAGTCATAATATGATTTCCTAGGTCTTTTGCTTACTTCCCTTAAAATTTTGGTATATCCAAAGGGAGCTTCATGGGCATGGGAGGCCAATTAAGGCTATGTGAAATGGCATCATTAGTTAAATTTTTTATATCTGGAAGATTCAGTGATGCTAAAAAGGGTAAATTAGTATTGCCTGGCATTGTGTACTATGGAAACATAGGTGTCTGAGTGTGATGGTTTATGGGGGGTGCCTTGAGAATATTACCCTGAGGCGTACCCTGATGAATGTTCTGGTGACTCCCTGAAGGGATAGTGCTCCTCTGCGCTCTAGGGGTTGTGGTAGGAGTTGAGTGTGGTGACCCTGCTGGGGTTTCCACTGGTGTGGTGTTGGGTGACCCTTGGGGGTTTCCAATCACAGATGCCCCGATAAATGATGAACTAATAATGGTGGCGGTGTGTCGTCTTTGACTCCTAAATGGAAAAATACCTGACACTCCTCCCTCTAATGGGGGGAGGTCCAAAAAATTCCTAGATCGACAAGGTCCTATTGGGTCCGTTATGGTGTAGACTAACGTAAACTTGGTGATACTTTTGGTTTGCTGAGGGGAGGAATTTTTTTATCAAATAAAATACGATCAAATGCATAAAACAAAGCGAACAAATAAGAGGTAATTTTTCCTTTAATTTAATGCTATGTGATCAAGCAAGAAAAAAATATGGTTTGGTTGTTTTTCATATGATACTCAAAAGCCTAAATAGACCTAATCGTCTTTACACTCTCAATGTAATTGGGCCTTGCGAAGATGTCTTCTGATGGGTATTGGGGCTAATGTCCTGAAAGAACTGGCGACGCCTTCTAGAAGCCAAATAATCGACCAAGGTAATGGTAAGAGGATCTAGTGATGCCTTCACTATCACCTATAAGGAAGTATGCCCTAGTTTTGGCCACTAAAGTATCGTCACCCCACGTGAGTGTTCGATTCTTGAGATTCTTGGTATTCAAATACCAGTACCGAGCACTAGATGGGTCAGGTAGCCCCAAAGAGTACCACATGTACTGCTCCTAAGCTTAACCCCCTCTGAAACAGGGCTCTGGTAATGCTCGGGTATTTGTTCCATGGGCGGATAGACATATTTGAAGCTCCCTAAAAATTCAACATCTATGTTTCAAAATGTAGAATTACCATGGCAGCTTATTAGATGCCTACCCCCAATAGCCCTAACCTGAACTATAATTTATTTTGTGGCCCCTGTAGGGAGAATTTAGTGAGTTCGATTAGTGATTATTTTTAGAGAGTCTCAATTTCCTTAGGGTGTGCCTTGGTGAAGTAACTGTAAGAAGAGGATAAAGGTCCCAACACACTGGGTTCCTTTTGGTCCAATGCTTACCGATGCTTCTTGTGTGCTTTGGAATGTACAATCACAATCCTTTTCTAATTACCCTATGTGTGATTGTTCATTGCAAAAATAAATGATGTGTGGATTATGGGCTGCTTACACCTTACCTAGTTAGACTAAGTTTGCACTATAGGGAGATCACAAATTTTCTTAGGAAAGCGTTCATATGCATAGCCAGTCTCACCATAAGGTGCAAGGGTGGCAGAGATTACTTGCTTTCTTTTCGACAGTTTGGTCCTGGTCTCGATTCCTAATGCAAAAATTGAACTAATATAATGCAAAAATTGAAAAAACATGAATTAGCTACAGATGTGTGGATATATGGGCCACTTAATTTTATGCTAATTACTCTATGTGTTATGTATCTTTTATCAAAAAATCAATTTTTCGGAAATCATATGTGGATTGAAGGCCACTTACTTTCCCCTACTTAAACTATGTGTGATTTGCAAAAATAAAAAACTAAAATTAAAACTACTTAGTTGCTAAGCTAAATTCTAGAAAATAAGTGTCCTAACCAGTCATGAAATACCAGAGCACAATGATGGAAAATTTCTTATGGGTTTCCAACACCTTACAACTGCAAAAAAATGAGAAAAAACAAGTGAAAATGAGCTTGTTTCCTATCGCGCGACTTATCCATGCATAGGCGCGAAACGCACGTCTGTATAAATAGAATGCGTGCGGCCGAGTAGAAGAAAAAAATATCTCATTCTTTGGGAAAAATTTCTCACTAAGGGTGATTGAAAGTGTCGAGAGGATGCAAGAGTGATTTTGCAGCAAGCTTAGCAAGAAAAAGGACATGCATTAACAACCATTAACTCAAAAGAAAGAATCTAGTGCAGTCAACATTCATGTGGTAGTGTATTCAACGCATGGGCGGACAAAATACACTTTTCTTAGTAGGGAGGTTTCTTACCTACATGCAAGTCACAAGTCAAAGTGGTTTGTCAAAAGTTAGTTGAACAAGTTCAACATGTAATAAGCTAAGTTAAATGGAAACATAACATGCTACATAAACAATGAAACAAAAACAAAACAACATGCACAAGAAACGTGCTCAATAGAGAAAACACACTAATAACTCAACAATGGAGATTTTTCTCCCTTTATTAGGTGATGGTAGTAGTGGAAGATAGAATGTTAAATCTCTTGAAATGTGGTAGTGAGTTCTAAGAAGAGTGCTTCGTCCTTTGTCTTGGTCACTTCCTTCTTTAGAGTAAATAGGAGATTCCATACTTCTTTGATGCCCTTCTTGAAATGAATTGCTACCTTTGAACACTTCTTTAGAAATTTTTTCAGCATAGTATATATCTTCATAATTCCCTCAACCAACGTTAGCTCTAATTCCATGTTAAGAAGTCTATTAGGGAAAATATTAGAATGATTTCTCTTTTCTTGATAAGTGCTTGTGATGTCTTCTTACTTTTCTTAATTATTATATTCTTCACTTATTATTATGTTTGTGTATCATCAAACAACCACCAAAAAAAGGAAAATAATAGTAGAAAGGAACACAAAATGTAGGTTTCAAGCCATGGCCAAAACCTCTCCTCTTGAGAGGAAAAACAAAAAATATCTTCTCCTCTTATAGATTCTTCAATTGACGAATTCCAAGACCTCTAGACCAAGACCAATACCCTCCAAGACCAATTCCAACCCTTTAGAATGGTGTACTTCCTTTTTCCAAGTCAAACCAAGTCAAATCTCTTCCAATAGCACAACTTCAACCTCCCAGCTACATAATTTCGTCCTCTACTATAGGCCTGAAATTTTGGTCCTCCCAGTAGCAGTTGTTTCTACACGTGTGAGATTACTTTGGCCTCCCAAGGCTTCCTTAGACCTTTGCTTGGATTCCTCTTCCTTATGGAGCTTTAGAATATCTTATTATGACCTTCATTGACCTTCTTTCTCTTCCTTCTTCAATATTAAACTTGCATAAGAGAAAACCATAGATCAATAGCAAAAACGCTAGCCTTCCTTCGCACATGTAAGAGAGAAATATCCCAAAGACAATTCTTCTTTGTCCTCTTCCTTCTTTGTTGCCTTCTTCTTCTTCCTCCTTTTCTTGGATGAGTGAGCAATGAATGTGTTCCAAGAAGGTTGAGTTTCCTCCTTTATATAGGCTTCTCAAGGTGGACGTAGCTCCTCAAATTAGGCCAACTTTCCAGCTACCAGGACGACTTGGTATTGAAGGGTATTTTGAAACTTTTAAGGAAAAAAAAATATTTACAAGTTATAATGTGCTCGATGGGGTCTTCAACTTATTACAATGACTCTTTTGACTTCTTCACCTAGGAAAAACCCTAGAAGAACTCAATGGGTGCTTGACCTATAAAATAAAAGACATTGAGCATGAAACCCATGCTTCAAGAATAATAATAATCAAAAGTACATTTCATATTTATGAAGACTGATCCTAGTTACACATTTTTCAATAGTTCATTCATTAGATATTAAATACTAACTTTCATTTCGCTATATGTAGCTAACTACCTACCAAAATAATTTTGTTGAACCCATATCTCAATCACAAGATCTCCACTTAGTATACCTATGTTATTATTACTCAATACCCCTTTTTATACCTCCAAATACCTATAATTCCCCTCTCCCCCCCCGACGCCCCACCCCCACATCAATCCCTATAATATATTAACTATTTTTCCACAATTAAAAAAATCCCCCTTTATGAATGAATATGATAACATATTGGCCAACAAGGTGAATCCCATGTGCTCATAATACATATTTCTAATTAAAAAATAAACAAGCAAACAAACTATTGTTTCTAGATATCTCAATTTTTTATTTAATACCCATTTTCATACCCCACAATACTATCAAAACCCTTGGTACCTCACATCTCCTCCCCCATCCCAAATACCTACAATATAGTGGCTCTATTTCTTACAATTTTAAAACCCCTTTATGAATGAGTAGGAAAATATGTTGGTTGACAAGGTGACACCCTTGTGGTTAGTTGGGGATGTGACTCCCACAGTTTAGTGTGACTGAAGTCTTCATTTTTTTGTACCCAAAACTTTATATCATCCATCACTTACTCTGAGGCGAAGAACTCTCCTAATTCTAGTCATTGCGATGTTATAAAAAGAGGAAAGTCCAAAGACCAAACCGTCAAACAAGTCATGCCTCATCCATAGTGCACAAGTGCAAAGGATGCCTCCAATCAGGATATATAAAGTTTCAATCAAAACATCTCTCTAAAATTTCAACAAATCTAGAAGCTTTAGTTGAATCATACATGCATCATATAGGCAAACCCCCAAATGGAATATTAAGGAAGAATTTTAAGACTAGGTTGCACACTTAGGAATTTCCAAATACTTTGACATGAAATTATTTCATGCCATGGAATTTTATTTCCTTCTTAAAATTCTCATTACTTTATTTTCCATGGAGAATAAAGGGCAATAAGAATAAAAAAATATGGGTAGGATTCATAAACTAAAAGTTACTTCATAGTGCTATGCATGGTGGTTTTCAGACTAAGATTTATGGTTTTTGATCTGGAATCTTTGATTATCTACATAATCCAATATCTTTTCTTCAGTTGATGTTAGCATAATTACATAAAGGAGTATGTAAAAACCATATGTGCAAATACGTAAAGAAGAAGCAACAGAAAAGGATACCATAATGACAAAGCACACAAAAGTTTGATAACATAATTTGTCCAATGAGGATTACATCTCCGAGCCCCGCTTCAATAGTGGGGAGGTCGCTTCATTCATCTCATCAAAAATATAAGACGAGGACATGAAAAATACATCATTATACCTCCAATACTAGGAGTGAATTGAAATTTGACTGCTCAAATCACAAAAATCACAACACCAGTAGGTTTGTCTCGTCCTCTTGAGAATTTTGATTGTAAACATGACCTACTGCTAAAAGGCACATCGTTGTGTCGAACTTTACGCTCAACCATTTATAGCAAAGTTAAAGCTCCAATGTTCTCCAATGACCTTAGCCCTTCTCAACCTACTCCCTCTTGATTATTCCATTTGCTAGATTCATTTAGTCTTCTATCAATGTGTTTATATGTTTTTTTTGTATGATCATGCACATAAAAATATGATTTTGTATCTTTGCATATATCAACTTAAATTAGATTATTATGAACTTTTTTATTATGCTTTTAAAGAGTGGTTGATTTCCTAAATAGAAAATCTCAACCTACCATAAGAATAAATTTACTTATCTCATATTAATATACATTGCTAAGGAAGAAGAGTGTCCGGAAGATGTAGGTTTTGTTGTCCCCACACTCATTGGTATAGTCATAACTCTTCTCCTTTATGGTGATGATATTATTCTTTTGGTAAGTATCCATTATGATCTTGGAAATCAAGTAAGTATCCTCCAATATTTCTGCTTCAAGATAAGTATGACTATTAACACTGACAAAACTAAAGTCATGATAATTACAAGGATAAAGGGGGATATCATCATGATTTATTCCCATCATTATCATACCACGGGTTGGAAGTTCTATTATTATTTTTATATGATACCTCGATAGATAAATTGCTAATGTTAGTGGAAAAGATAGTAGTAAAATTTTGATTGATGTGATCAATATTTTGTAGAATAATGTCTTTCGGATTAATCACATAATAAGGATTTGGTCAACGTTTCGAACCAACTAATGTGGTTCATCCTTAGGACAAGGTGAAGAAGGAGATTGATCTCATTGAATAAATAGAAGGATGCATCATTTCCCGGTGATAGTTGTTAAAACTAGCTGTTAATTAGTTAATTAGTTAGAGAATTTAAAAGTTTTTAATAATTAAAACTTTTAAATTCTCTAACTAATTAACTAATTAATGGCTAGTTTTTAACGGCTAGTTTTAACAGCTATCACCAAGAAATGATGCATCCTTCTATTTATTCAACAAGATCAATCTCCTTCTTCACCTTGTCCTGAGGATGAACCACATTAGTTGGTTCGAAACGTCAACCAAATCCTTATTATGTGATTAATCCGAAAGGCATTATTCTACATTATGGATCACAAAAGTCTTAGATCTAACGTGATCAATATTATCATTATATGTTAAGAAACCTAAATCTCTTGTTAAATATTTTAAGAAAATATCCATTTTTCTTTTGTCAAAGTGAATGTGTCTTTGGCTCTCACTATTATTTTGCATGTGGCTAGTGTACATGTCAAGTTTAAGGGTTAATAATAGAGGTTTTTGGTCAGAGAGAGGCTCATGGTCATTTAGGAGGTCAAAATTAACAATATGCTTGAGAACCTGGGTATCAAATATTGCATAGTCATCTGGCCAGAGGTATGCCACTTATTAATCCCATTACAAATAATCAGGTCCTGGGAACTACAAAACTTGATTAGATCAATATCAAATAGATTCTCGCTAGTATCTTTAAAAATTATTTTGATTTTACTAGCTAAGTCACAATCCTCATCAAACCATATGGGGTTAAGGTTGGAGTTATTACTTAACAGAGTGGCTTGGTTAGTAGTAGTTCGAGCATTGAAGTCTCTAAGTAAAAGGATATTACCTTCGTTCCTTAGAATGTGGATATCTTGTTCTAACCTAATGAAGGGACAATTTTTATCCAGGATGTTCTTCTTATAGGAGGTAGAGTTGGTAAGAGAAAAGTAACAAATTACGAGAAAAATCCTATTGGAATAAGAGTTAGAGATTTCAATACAAACGTATTAATTGAGGGGGTCAACGTTATGAAGCTGAATGTGGGAAGCAGTGTTATTTTTTATATAACATGCTATACCACCAATGCCTCTGTGAGAGGATTTTCTATTCCAGGTGAACCAAAGAATGAATCCATCAATCTGGGGGACCCTGTATTCGTCATACTCCTAAGTTTCAACTAATAGAATAAGATCAATATCATTCAGGATCTAGCTTAATATAAGACCTTTATGCCATGGAAAACCACGTCAGTTCCAGAAGAGGATCTGAAGTGTTCCTAATTCCAATTTATCACTCTTATTTTGGCCTCTCTCTCTAATAATAGTTTTTCCATATTTAATGATTTCCCATTTTCCTTCATTTCTTGCCTCCTTTACCTTTTATACCTCTTTCTTTAGTTCAGTTTGATATTTTGGGATAAGATCTTTATTTATAAATATTCCTAACCCTTTTATTCTTGGAGATTTACTAAGTATATTATCTAATTTTTTATCATTGTAACTTACCTTAACTTAGATTAGTCTATGCTTATGCTCAAGAATCTTTCCCACCCTTTGTGCTTTTGTTAGATAAGTTGTTTGAATTTGTGAGTGAGTTTTCAGTTGTTCTTTTACTATTTCTAATGTGTCCCCATCTTTTTTCTCTTTTATACCAACAATTATAAGTTTCATGGATTTTTTGTGTCGTTCATGATCCAGTTCAATTAATTTTTTCATTTTCTCTTTTATGGGTTTGATATTTAGTTGATTCGTTGTTTTACTTAGGGTTGAATTATTATCTACTTTTTCTTTTAGTTTTTTTATCTCATATCTCAAGATGCAAATTTCTTCGGCTATAGATTGTTTTTTGTGTTCTAAATCTTGCATCCTATCTTTCATTCTTTGGATTTTAGTCTCGAATGTTGTAATTTTAACTTCTAATGATTTGTAATTATTGCTAAGCATTGTAGATAATTCAACTTTATGTTCAATAAGCATTGTAGGCAATTCTTGCTTGTGATGTTTTTCCCTTTCTTCTCTTCGTTGTTATAAAGATTCAATGTGTTTATAGAGACTCTCTAGGGTAATTTTTTTTTCCTCGCACCAAGATTACAATGCCGCAAAGAGACTCCCACTAGGATCCATAAAGAAAATCGTACAAAGATATGTTTCTGCCTTAGATCACCTTTATAGCTCTCCCCTAGTAGAGAGATTTAAGGGTTCGCCTAATCTCACTATGAAATAATTTGGGCACACCACAAAAAGTATTGATTTTCACCACAAAGATAATCCAAGTGTATGTAGAGATATGTATTATATTTAAAAATCTAGAAACAAAGTTGATATACACACACATATTTATGTACAAAGTTTATATATGCACCACAAAGAAAAGAACCACTGCACCGTAAAGAGAACCACCAAGGTTTGTATTTAGATGTGAAGTTTGTATTAGATATAAAGTTTGTTCAAATGTGAACCACCACATTGCAGAGATATGAGCCATCAAAGTCTGTATTTATAAGTGAGGTTTGTATTAGATGTGAAGTTTGTTCATATGTGAACCACCACACCACAGAGATCGCAAACAAAATTTCGATACACAAAATTATTTTGGCCACAAAAAAATATATAATTATTATATATTCATTTTTAATTATATATATATATATATATATATATATATATATATATATATATATATATATATAAGTTAAATAATTATAAAGAAGACTATTAATTTCGAATAAAATTGATGATACTTAATAATCTTTTAAACTAAATTACTTAACCATCATTTCTTTGATTACACGATGCCCTTCCATAGGAAATTTAACTTCAATTTCATTATAGGTTAGGTCTTCAACATCCTTTTTCATTTTACATAATTTGAATATTCAATTTCATTGTAGTTTAAGTATCCAACATCCTTGTACAATCTTCATAACTTGATTATCCACATTGAATTATATGTTATATTTGAGTCCATCCAAAGTTTTATTATACATTTTCAAATCACTCAATAAGAACATTAATAATGTTTAAAGTTGATATACCCCAAAGAGATTTAAAGATTTCGGAGATCTATGAAAGTCATTTTCTAATGGCTTAAACTAATGTGGAGGTCCTCATAACATAAAGTCAAGCTATTGAATTATGAAGGTATATCATAAAGACATTTGGACTATGTTGTGTTTCAGATTCCCTTGCACATGGGAAAATCATAACCAGTTCTAAGAAATTGTTTTTGAATATGACTTTAGATATTGACATTAGTGGCGAGAATCTCCAAGTCACTAATGGATTATAATATTGTTTACAATATTAAGGGGTTAGGTAAGTTTGGATATATATTCATTTTTAACATATGAATAATATTTATATGGAAATGTCAGTAATATTTTGGAAGCTTTTGAATATAAATATTTTGTTCAGAGTGAGTATTTATTACAAGTCAGAAAGGTTAACGAAAGTTTATTTTAAATCATAAAATAAATTTTAAAGAAATAATAATTGTGAAAAGTACAATAAGTATTTTATTTACCGAAGTGATCTTCCATAGTTGTGAAATTTAAGTTTATAATATTTAAAAAAAAATAAAAAATATAAATCAAATTAAGTATTTTAAAATTAATAGCATAAACATTAAAAACTATAATTTTTTAAAATTAACTATATTTTAAAATTAATAATATTAAAATAAAAAACTATACATTATATATATGTAGAAATTAATTATTTCTTAAGATTTACCAATATTTGAGCAATTTTTCGGTTATTAAAGTTTTTTATTTAATTATTAAACGAAGTATAATTTTAATTGAAGAGAGATCTTATGTAATAAAAAACCCTTTAATATATAAATAGAAATTAATTATTTCTTAAGATTTACTAATATTTGAGCAATTTTTCGGTTATTAAATTTTTTTATTTAATTATTAAACGAAGTATAATTTTAATCGAAGAGAGATCGTATGTAATAAAAAATTGATATTAAAGAAAAAAACATTGTATTATAAACATTGTATTGGAGTTGTTTACGGATGTGGAGGAATTGTTTAGACTGTCAAAATTGGTAGAAATTTCTGGCAAAAAAAATTAAGAAATCTTGTAATAGCAGTGTTTGAATCATGTTTCCAAAATATTGAAGTTTGATAGTTATAACCTAGATTTACAAAAATCTCTGGGAGATTTTCTTAAAATCTTACCGGAATTTCTATGATTTTCAGGGCAAAAAAAGTAGTCCAATTAGACTACCACTATATGATTCAGTGTTATTTATAATAATAATAATAAAATATAGAAACAAAATAATCTTGAGAAAATAAAAAATAAAAACGTTTTTTTATTGCAATGCCTTATTTATATAAATATTAAATTTTAACTTTAAACAATATATATTAATAATTTTAATGAAATAAGAAAACAAAAAATATTATATATATATATATATATATATATATATATATATATATATTGAAGTTAGATACTTTGTAGTATGTCAAATAAGGATTATATAGACTAAAAATTTACGGTTATGCTTGAAGGGAAATTAGATCAATAATATAGGTTCAAAGGCTTGAGGTTTTTAAGACATCGTCTAACTAGAGCATCTTGTAAATAGAATCTTATAAAAACAAGTTGGTTGTACTAGACATTGGCATATATCGACATGAGAAGACAAAAAGAATACTAGTGCTACAAGTAAAAAACCAACGATTCATATCAACTATTGGGCAAAATCTCCAAGAATCTGCATTGGTTGGTCACTACCCTCATACGAGGAGAAGGAAATGTTGGCTAATCTCCTGGCTAGAATGGTCAGCTTGCAGTCTATATTATCATTTTTTTCCTCTATCATTCCCAATCTGATAAAATTCTCTTATTGGGTCCTCATGTACATCCTTATACGGCCTGCAATATTCGAATGATGTTTAACCTTATGCCTACTTCGTGCCATGAATGGTGAAGTGGCGTGAGCGCATACAATGTGCCAATTATAGTGGGAGCCACAACCCCCTTTCATGTGAGTTGATTATCAAGGTAGGGGGCGAATGCCCACTCCTGGGCATCCTCTTTGGGGAATAAGGTCCTTTGTAGCAAGAACTTGACAGTGAGTTCGAATGGATTCTAGAATCTCCTCACTCCAATCCAAGTCAAGGGGATGAGTTGTTATGCTAAGAAAAAAATTGGATAGCTTTTCAGTTAGTTTGTTGCCTTCTATGTAGATATGGGAGACGAGGGGAGCTATGATTTTTTCCAGACGTTTTACAATATTACCCATTCAAGCATCCAACCTCCAACTCTTAGAGACTTTGGAAGGATCTTATCCACATTGTATTTGCAAAAGATATTGATAATGGTATTGAAATCCCCTTCAATAAAAAACTTGTGAAATTGTTTACAGATAACAATTGCGAGACCCTTCTCTAGTGCACATATTTTAGCAACAATATTAGTGTTGAGGCATGTGGCACCTGAATAAACATGTAGAATCTACCCATTAGCGTTATGAGAGACTCCACCATAAATAGCTTGGCATGTATTTCCTTTTGAGGCAGTGTTGAAGTTAAGTTTGATGAAGTCCTCCGTAGGGGGGAACCAGAAGGAAGGATTAGAAGTGAAGAAATTAGGGATAGAGGGAGTCTACCATCAGGAATAAGGGGAGAATCTTGCGATGTGGATATATTGAAAAAGCTCCGAGATTGAAACTTCTAATATAAAACAGCTAGTGGAATGGTGAGATAACTATTATGTGCACCACTTGTTTTCTAATTAAGGCTTAAATCTTGATTCTTGGTCTCGGGAGCTATGTAAAAAAAAAAAATACAAAATAAATTTATATTTACAATTTGAAAATTAATTATTTACAAAAAGCCTAATATACGACACATTTGGAGAGTTATATCTTGTTACAACAATATCCTAACTCTAAATGTCTCCATAAAATAATTAAATATTATAGAATAATAATTATTAATTTAATATCTTAAATTAATAATTATTTTATTCCAACTTTATAACCTATGATAATATTTTATTTTGGGATCATCTAACATTCCCCCCTATGATCCAAAGATACATTACAACAGATACCAAGTTCATCCCTAAACTTAGTAATTTTTATTCTGCCAAGAGGTTTTGTGAAAATGTCGGAGGTCTGATCTTATGAAGGACAATAAATCGGCTTGATGACGTCCTTTGCAATAAGTGATCTGATTTGATGATACTTGGTGTCCACATGCTTTGTCTTTGAATGAAAAACTGGATTCTTGGCAAGCTTTATTGCTGACTGATTGTCGATAAATAATGAAGTAGCTTCTGCTGGAGGAATTCCCAAGTCCTGTAAAACGCGACGTAACCAAACAATCTCACATGATGCTTCCCATGCTGAAATGTATTCTTCTTCTGCCGAAGAAGTGGCCACTGTAGCTTTCTTCTTGCAACTCCAGGAAACTACAGCTGACCCCATGTTCATTAAGTAACCTGAGGTTGATGCCCTGTCATCAATACTGCCAGCAAAGTTGGCATCTAAAAATCCACCAAGTACAAAAATTTTAGTCTTTTTGTAAAGAAGACCAAAATCTTTTGTTCCTTGGATATATCGAAGAACTCTTTTGGCTGCATTCCAGTGGCTGTCTAGTGGTTCCTGCATAAAACGTGAAAGAATACTGACTGCATAAGATATATCAAGACGAGTGGTTGTCAAATAAATCAAGCTGCCAATCAACTGTCTGTAAGTAGTGCTGTCCACCTTTTCCCCCCCTTCAAATTTTGAAAGTTTCAAGTTTTGTTCCATAGGGGTAAGGACAGGCTTGCAATCCTGCATTCCAAATCGCTGGAAGAATTTCTGCTGCATATTTACTCTGAGAAATGAAGATCTGATGTGGACGTTGGAATACTTCAACTCCAAGATAGTAGTGAAGTAGTCCCAAATCTGTCATCTTAAAACCTGCATGTAACTCCTTTTTCACTTGTTCAATGTGATCATCATTGTTGCCTGTGATGATCAAATCATCGACATACATAATCAAAATCACCAGATTTTTACCTTGTTGGCGTACATACAAGGTATCATCAGATTCACTGTGATGAAAACCAACTTTGCGAAGGTATTCATCCATTTTGGCATACCAAGCTCGGGGAGCTTGTTTTAACCCATATAAAGCCTTTATCAGTTTGCAGACTTTATGTTCTTGTCCCTCAATTTCAAAACCTGGTGGTTGAGTCATGTAGACTTCTTACTGTAAATCTCTGTTGAGAAAAGCACTTTTTACATCCATTTGATGAACTTTCCATCCTTGTTGAGCTGCTAAGGCAAGTGTGAGGCGGATGGTGTTCCATTTAGCTATAGGAGCAAACGTTTCCTCATAATCTATCCCTTCCTGCTGCGCAAAACCTTTAGCAACAAGTCTTGCTTTATACTTGTCAATATCACCATTTTTCTTGTACTTAATTCGATAAACCCATTTGCATCCAATAGGTTTAACATGATGAGGACAATCAACAAGTTGCCAAGTGTTGTTGTCTTGAACTGCCTGATATTCATCAACCATTGCTTGTTGCCATGCTTTATGTTTTATTGCCTCTTGTTAGCCCCCCCTATGAAATTCTTTGACGCGTAGCCAGATCATCATGAGTCTTCGGGCAGCTCCCGAACCCATTTGCATCCAATAGGTTTAACATGCTGAGGACAATCAACAAGTTGCCAAGTGTTGTTGTCTTGAACTACCTGATATTCATCAGCCATTTCCTGTTGCCATGCTTTATGTTTTCTCTTCTTGTTAGCCCCCCCTATGAAATTTTTGACAAGCAAATAGGGGGCTAGATCATTGTTGAGTCTTCAAGGAATGCCTTTCCCCTGAAAACTCGTCCTCCTTGAAGTCTCTCAGTTGCTGTGCCTAATACAAATCCACCTCTGCTAGTAAACTGCTAAAGAGGCCTGTCATTCCTTCCTTTACCCCTGCAACATACATCCTTTCCCCCTCTTTCTCTTTGTCCAAATTCCCTCTCTGTTACCCTCTTTAGCCTCTTTTATCCTCCCTTGGCTCCCCTTCTATTTCCCCTTTTACCCCTCAAATCCCCCCAAAAAAATCCCCTTAAGTCCTTCCCTTACTCTTTATTTCCCATTTTCCCCCTTATCGTTTCCCTTTAAACCCCTTAAAACCCATTAAAATGGGCAAAAAACCCACTTTCCGACCGTGCTATAGGCACTAGCCCCTCTTCCGCTGGTCCCTTAACCACTTCCCCACATATACCCGTCACCCCAAGACCAAGCGCTTAAGCCTTGGGGGCCAATCGTAATCGAAACAACCGGCGGGTGCATTCCCTTTGTAATACTCAAAAAAACCCGACGCGATTGTTTTATTTCGTTAAGGCCCGCGGTGCGTTCCGCACCGTTGGTCTACCCAGATCGACGGCCAGTGCTCAATCGATCTCCCCTATCGATCGCAATCGAAGGTTTGTGTGTGTCACATGTTTGTGCCCTCCGATCGATCGCAACCTTGTCTTCCGATTCCCCCGATTGAAACCCTCCCGATTACATCCCCGCCGTCCGTTTCTCCCAGATCCAACGGTCATCGCTCATCTTCCCTGATCGCGATCGGAAATTTTATGTGTGTCACCCTTGGTTACCTCCGATTGTGATGGTGTCGATTGGATCCTGGATGTTGGTCCCCCTTCGTATCCGACGGTTCCGATCTAGTCGCCCTCCCCCGCCGTTGGGTCCCACTCTTGCATTCACCTCCGTCGGGTTTCATGTGTTTTGCATGTTGTTTCACCGCTCAATCTCCACCGTCGATCTTCATCCCCAGACCATGATCCCGCGGTCTGCGCTGCATGTTCACCCTGCGTCCATTGCTCCGTCCACCGTTTCTTCACAGACTTGCCGTGTTGCAGAGTTTCTAGAGGAAGAGGACCGCCTCTGTTCAATGTACTGCCTTAATGGTAAGCGACGCAGTCAGGATCAAATCCAATTAACCAGTACCATCCGGAAAGTCAAGGAATGGGGCTGTCAGGACTTCATTAAAGGAAAGCGGAGTTCAAACGCCGAAAGTCTTGCCCGCGCCATTAAAAGCTCGAGCTAACCCGATAGAGGCAGTCATGAAGCAGCAAGGATTTTCAGTACAGAGCAGAGGGATTAATGCGCGTCAACAAAGATCTTGAGCCTGAAACAGAGGTTTAAGGAGGCAAAGCATCATTTTGAAGACCCCGAGGATCGATTCTGGGGATCCTGAACATCAATAAGAGGAAATATCAAGGTTTTCTTATCAGCAGAATGATTTTCCGTAAAGGACATGTCTCCCATACAGTATTTATTATGCGCCGTGTCCCTGAAGGAGTTTCCCGTCCCAGCTATAATTCAAAGCAATCTAACATCCATAAAGCTGACCTCCCAGCGTGTTCTTTCATTTTGTTCAAATCACCTGAGGTACTGCGGCCCAAAGATCAAATCATATCCGGAGCAGATCTTTCTTTCACGAGGAAGGCGACAATGATTAGATATACAGTGTATCAAGCAGAATGGGCCTCGGCCCTGCATTCATTGTTGCGCTTAAATGTAACATTTAAAGATTCACCTACCTCCTCAGTCGGTCCTCTGTGTCTCTTCTGCTATAAAGCACAGAGGGATATCATTGTAATGGTTGTTGTTGCATTATCAGTGAATCGCAAGTATTTTTGTCCCGAGCCAAGTTTCCTGTGTAATAGTTGTATGACAGGTTGAGAAATATGATGTATTCAGGCTGAATGTAAAAGCTTTGGGCAGTGAAGTACCTGATTGGTATTGTGTTTAACATGATAAGCAGTTTTCATTGGATCCTGATCTACAACAGTTGGTGATGTTTTCCTTATCTCTGCGTTTATTTCCATTTCAATTCACGTTCTTCTGACTGACATCTGAATGCATGACATAAGATTTACCCTTGTTAGGTACCTTATGTCCCAGCTCTCTCAGTCTTTAATGTTTTCTGCTCATATGTGTGTCTGAATATTGTTTTAATTGACTAAACCAGTGTAGTGGATGATTATTGCCTGCTCTCTGATGTGCAAGTTGATAGAATCAGTGTTCAGATGTCTTTGTTAAGATTTAATCGAAAGAGGTTAGGAACATTGGGAGGTGTAAAGCCTGTCGCTGCCTCTTCATAACCTGCCCTTCCATACAAACCTTTTCAAGACCCCTTGTGTTGCCTATGGTTTTGTCCAAGCAGGCCTGGAGTTAAATGACCTCTGGCCTGATCTATAGACGGAATCAGATGGTTCTCCATCCTTCATTCTCATCCCTTAGTGTTCCATCCCACCAATCAGTCTTTGAGATCCAAATGCTCTAGATGACTAGCCCAATTGAAGCTTACACATTGAACATAAGTAAATCCTTTCTTGACTCCATTGCCCAATGGCCTTGATGTTCCCTGAGTTACCCATTCTTGCCTAGCTTCCTTCTTTACTCATCCTTGTCTTATGGTGACACCTTCCTTCCTGATTCTCAGCAACCAAACTCAAACAATCAAACAAACAACCTTGAGCCTATAACTAGCCTAGAATCACAATTGAGAACTTCAAAGACATATATCCTTTGATAGTCATAGAGAGATCCCTCTCTGGACCTAGGAGGGCTAGATCCTAAGGTCTGAAAGTGGTTCTATGTTGTCTCATCTTCTGGTCTCTGTCAACCTGGCCAGAACATGGGAACCCCAACATAATGGCGACTCCGCTGGGGATTTCTGAGTGCTTCTCATTTCAAACAACCTCAGAAACTTAGAACTCTGGTTAGGTTGACGATAAGTCACACCTTTGACGGTGAGCACTGTGGTGGACAGTGTGCCCTAGAATTATCCTAAACCCTCCACCTGGTGACTCCATTGTTCCTAAACGTTAAAGACTCCACTGGTGATCAGTAGGCCTGCTGATTATCTTGGTTTCACATCAGACTCCACTGGGGGACCAGTCCCAAGCATAATGAAGACTCCACAGGGAGGCCAGTTCCCAAGACAACATTAACCACAGTAGAAATAACAAGTAGGGCTAAGCTGCTTGGCTTACAAACAGCACTCTGGCTCACAGAACCATTCATACAAGAGCTTTCCCTGATCCAAACCCACCTGAAACAGTTGATAATCCTGAGAAAATCCTTAAAAGAACATCTGTGAGTAGGAGATCAACTATTTCCAGCAACATTCATAGAGCCAATTCTGCACCAGAAGATCTTGCGGCTCTATTAGACCCTCTCTTCGACCTAGACCTTCAAAACAGATTACCTATAACTAGGTCATTCAGTGTTTCAGACCAGCCGGACCATAGGGACAGCGAAACCCCTCCTTCCACACCACCTGATCTCCACTTTCTCCAAAACTTGGGGCTTTCTCACCCTAGATCTGCTCAACAGACTTCTGCTGGTCCTACCATCCCTGTCATCCAACTACCAGCTGCTCAAGCCAACCCTATACCTCATCAGAACATCATCATGGCAGCCTGGTATGCACCTCTAGTTTTACCTCAGCCTCTACTGCCCTTGCCAGGTGATTATCAATCAAAAATCCCACACTTCCCTGCTAAAGAGCCTACAACCGCACAACAACATGTAGATAAAATGGAAGACTCTTTTGACTATATGGAAATTGATGATGAAACAATCAAAATGAGAATTTTCGCGCAGAGCCTGGGGGGGGAGGTTAAAAAGTGGTTTAAAAACCTACCTGCTGGTAGTATCAATGATCTCCCTGCTTTATACCAGACTTTCATTAATAAATGGGAAACTAGGGCGAACCCTCGCCAGCTCCTAGCAGAATACATGTCCCTTAAAAGGAACGCAGGAGAGAGTGTTCACGATTACACCACTAGATTCAATAGCATTTATAATGCTCTCCCTCCACACATGAAACCTCCGCAGGGCATGGCCCTGGCCAAATATCCTGATGGATTTGATGCTAACATGGCCTATGAGCTTAGAGATAAAGAGTACACCACTTTGGAAGACATGCAGAAAGGGGCCGTAAACATAGAGGCAAACTTAATTGAAAAAAGGGCCAAACTAAGAGCTGAGAAGAGAGTAACATACAAGGATGACACTATAGCCTCCACTTCAGATCCTAACATTGACATATTGTCTAAGAATCTAGATAAGCTATGCCAAGTGGTCGAAAAGATGGCTATCACTCAGAACAGGAACCAAAATCAAAACCAAAACCAAAATTTTAGAAGAAACAACAACACTCCCAACAGGCAGAAAGAATCAGATCAGCAAGTCATTCCCCCATTCCAAAACTTTCTTGATGAGGATGAGGGAATCATAGAAGAGTCTGAAGGGAATGTGATAAACATGTTCGAAACAGAAGATTCGATCCTAAACTGTGATTCAGAAGAGGACCAACCCTCAACCTCTTATGGGGAGGAGGAGTGGTTTGAATCTGAGGATTATAGGTTGGGATTCGAAAATGCCATGTTACAGGTCAGAGAAAAATATGAGCTCAGGAGTAAAAAGAACCAAGACACTTCCAAACCTAAAACTCCTGAGATAACCATCAAGAAGAGGCCTGAGAAATATTCTAAAGTAACTGCCGTGAACAACAATTCAACGGCCAAGAGTTCTGAGAGTAACAAATAAAAGGACAACCAAAACAATGAAAAACAAAGTCAACCAACTAGTAGCACTAGCAACTCAGTTAGTGCTCCTGATAAAACTGTGTCTACACATGTACATAATGAGAAAACACAAACCGATTCAGCTACTAAGGTGGTTGCAAATAAAACAGAGTTGAATACTTCCAAGAGTCAATCCACTTTCAGTTTAGAAAGTGAGATTGCAAAAATCAAAATCTCTGTACCATTATCTGAGTTGGCCTCTCAGGATGTATATAAGGGCCAGATTTTGAAAGCATTAAATCTGAGTATAAATAATGACACTGTAAATTTGAGCGATGATCAACCTGCCCTCTTATTCGGTCCCAAGATTGAGGGGAAATTCCAAGAAGGGGTAGTTCCACATTTTTATATCAGTCTTAACATTCATGACAAGATCCTCCATAATGCCATGCATGACTCTGGTGCATCACACAATCTAATGCCTAAGGTAGTCATGGAGAAGCTAGGCCTAGAAATCACTAGACCTTACAAAGACTTATACTCTTTTGACTCTAGTAGAGTAAAATGCCTAGGCCTCATCAAAGACTTATGTGTGAATTCCTGCGAAATGTATGGTCATGGATGTAGTGGTGGCAGACGTGCCACCCAAGAATGGCATGTTATTATCTAGATCATGGGGAGCCAAGCTGCAAGGCACCATGCAGATGGATGGCTCGTATGCCACTATCCCTATATTTGGCCAATCGAGAAGACTATATAGAGAATCCCAAATGAAATTCTTAGTCAGCAGCCCCGAGAAACCTGAAAATTCACCATTATATTCTGTACATACCGACCTTGACTCCTTCATCTTTTGTAATGATGAATCCTTAGAAGAGCCAGAGTCCCAGAATAGGCATACAAATGAGAACACCGAGCCTATAGACCTCCACATAATGGCCACTCTGGAAGAATATGATCAGGAAGACCATGGGCAGCACACTAAAAATGAAGAAGAAATCAGAAATGAAGCCTGTAGGATCTGTGGTGGACCCCTCACTCCAAGTGAAACAGAAACAGAACAAGAACAGCCAGCTAACCACCTCCCTAACATCCATGGCCTCTACGAACAACAAGATAGTTTACAACCTAGTACAGACTTCCCAACTCCACCTAATGGCGAATCCAGCTGTAAGGTAGAAAGCGAAGTGGAAGTAAACAAAGAGCCCCTGTGGGAAATTAACTTTGATGGGTCCTGTACTAGACAAAGCGCTGGAGCAGGAGTGTGGCTGCGTAACCCCGAAAATGACCACGCAGAGAGCCACGCTGTCAATCTGCATTTCAAATGCACGAATAACATTGCAGAATATGAGGCTCTAATCTTGGGCTTAAATCTGTTGAAAAAATTAGGAGCCCGTAGGATAGTCGTGAGAGGAGACTCTGAGTTAGTAATCAAATAGATGAATGGTGAGTATTCGGCAAAACACCCCAGGCTTAGGGCATATAGGAATGATACTCTAGATTTGCTGAAAACGTTCATTGAATATGATTTAGTATCCATTCCTAGGGGTCAAAACGCTATTGAAAATGGACTAGCCTGCCTAGCTAGCTCCTATCCTAAAGCCCCGGTTGACCAACAAATCATCATTCAGACTAAATTCAGGCCTGCAGTGCCAGACAATGAAAAATACTGGCAGGTCTTTGAAGGAGACAAACAGATTGAAGATTTCCTGATGGGCAGAAATGAGTTTGAATTTTCGGATTCAGACTCAAAATATGAGCACAGCTGCCCAAGTGAGGATTCCCCAGATGAACTAGAAACACCTAGTAGTATAGAAATAAATTCTTTTTCTGAAGAAACTGGAGATTCAGCCATAAAACGTGAAAACGCAGATAGAGAAGAAATGGAGGTGCTGCAAGCCAAAGACAAGAACATACCAAGAGGCTTAGCACCCTTAGAGGACCTCTTTGATTTCGATGATGTTGCAAAGAAGCCCACAATAGAACATGCAGAATCAGATGTAGAAGAATGCAACATAGGCACTGAAGACAAACCCAAAATGATAAAGCTGGCTAAGTCCATACCTGCAGACATGAAGAAGAAATACATTGACCTGTTTAAGGAATTCATTGATGTGTTTGCATGGAGCTATGAAGACTTAAAGGCCTATGACACCAACATTATACAGCATAAGATACCACTAAAGGAAAATCAGAAGCCTTTTAGACAAAAACTTCGAAGAATTAATCCAAAACAATTGCCTGCAGTAGAAAGGGAAATTAAGAAGATGTATGATGCCGGCATTATAGTCCCTGTAAGGTTTTCTGATTGGGTGTCGAACTTAGTGGCTGTAAGGAAGAAAACAGGGGAGATTAGACTGTGCATAGACTTCAGAAACCTCAATAGAGCCTCCCTGAAGGATAACTACCCCTTGCCTAGGATGGAACATATCTTACAGAAGGTAGTAGGCTCTAAAAGGATCTCCCTGCTTGATGGTTTTTCAGGATACAACCAAGTTCTAGTACTCCCAGAAGATCAACTCAAAACAACCTTTACCACTCCATGGGGCACCTTCATGTATGTGAAAATGCCTTTTGGATTGATGAATGCTGGAGCCACCTTCCAGAGAGCAATGGATATTGCTTTCTCAGATGAGATTGGACACTTTATAGTTATCTACTTGGATGACTTAACTGTTTTTTCTAAAACAGAAGAGGAACACTTAAAACATCTGAGGAAAGTTTTTGAAAAATGTAGAAGGTACGGTCTGTCCCTAAATCCTAAGAAGACTGTTTTTGGGCTGCAAGAAGGGAAGCTTCTGGGCCACATCATATCCCGAGAAAGGGATTAGGATAGACCCCCAGAGGGTTGAGGGAATACTTCAAATTACACATCCAAGAAACATCAAGGAGCTACAGTCCTTCATTGGGAAGATCAATTTCCTTAGAAGATTTATCCCCAATCTTGCCGAGCATCTTAGGAAAATGATTGAAATGCTAAAGAAAGATGCAGGAATTAAGTGGATAGATCATTGTTGAGTCTTCAAGGAATGCCTTTCCCCTGAAAACTCATCCTCCTTGAAGTCTCTCAGTGGCTGTGCCTAATACAAATCCACCTCTACTAGTAAACTGCTAAAGAGGCCTGTCATTCCTTCCTTTACCCCTGCAACATACATCATTTCCCCCTCTTTCTCTTTGTCCAAATTCCCTCTCTGTTACCCTCTTTAGCCTCTTTTATCCTCCCTTGGCTCCCCTTCTATTTCCCCTTTTACCCCTCGAATCCCCCCAAAAATCCCCTTAAGTCCTTCCCTTACTCTTTATTTCCCATTTTCCCCCTTATCGTTTCCCTTTAAACCCCTTAAAACCCACTTTCCGACCGTGCTATAGGCACTAGCCCCTCTTCCGCTGGCTCCTTAACCACTTCCCCACATATGCCCGTCACCCCAAGACCAAGCGCTTAAGCCTTGGGGGCCAATCGTAATCGAAACAACCGGCGGGTGCATTTCCTTTGTAACACTCAAAAAACCCGATGCGATTGCGTTATTTCGATAGGTCCCGCGGTGCGTTCCGCACCGTTGATCTACCCTGACGATCCAACGGCTATCGCTCTCCCCTATCAATCGCAATCGAAGGTTTGTGTGTGTCACATGTTTGTGCCCTCCGATCGATCGCAACCTTGTCTTCCGATTCCCCCGATTGAAACCCTCCCGATTGCATCCCCGCCGTCCGTTTCTCCCAGATCCAACGGTCATCGCTCATCTTCCCTGATCGAAATCGAAAGTTTGTGCGTGTCTCATGTTGCATCCCCTCCGATTGGGATGGTGCCGATTGGATCCTGGCCGTCGGTCCCCCTTCGGATCCGACGGTTCCGATCTAGTCGCCCTCCGCCGCCGCTGGGTCCCACTCTTGCATTTCACCTCCGTCGGGTTTCATGTGTTTTGCATGTATTTGCCCGTTCCGCATGTTGTTTCACCACTTAATCTCCACCGTCGATCTTCATCCCCAGACCATGATCCCGCGGTCTGCGCTGCATGTTCACCCTGCGTCCCTTGCTCCGTCCACCGTTTCTTCACAGACTTGCCGTGTTGCAGAGTTTCTAGAGGAAGAGGACCGCCTCTGTTCAATGTACTGCCTTAATGGTAAGCGGCGCAGTTAAGATCAAATCCAATGAACCAGTACCTTCCGGAAAGTCAAGGAATGGGGCTGTCAGGACTTTATTTAAGGAAAGCAGAGTTCAAACGCCGAAAGTCTTGCCCGCACCATTAAAAGCTCGAGCTAACCCGATAGAGGCAGTCATGAAGCAGCAAGGATTTTCAGTACAGAGCAGAGGGATTAATGCGCGTCAAAAAAGATCTTGAGCCTGAAACAGAGGTTTAAGGAGGCAAAGCATCATTTTGAAGACCCCAAGGATCGATTATGGGGATCCTGAACATCAATAAGAGGCAATATCAAGGTTTTCTTATCAGCAGAATGATTTTCTGTAAAGGACAGGTCTCCCATACAGTATTTATTATGCGCGTGTCCTTGAAGGAATTTCTCGTCCCAGCTATAGCTCAAAACAATCTAACATCCATAAGGCCGACCTTCCAACATGTTCTTTCATTTTGTTCAAATCACCTGAGGTACTGCAGCCCAAAGGTCAAATCATATCCGGAGAAGATCTTTCTTTCACGAGGAAGGCGACAATGATTAGATATACAGTGTATCAAGCAGAATGGGCCTCAGCCCTGCATTCATTGTCGCGCTTAAATGTAACATTTAAAGATTCACCTACATCCTCAGTCGGTCCTCTGTGTCTCTTCTACTATAAAGCACAGATGGATATCATTGTAAGGGTTGTTGTTGCATTATCAGTGAATTGCAAGTATTTTTGTCCCGAGCCAAGTTTCCTGTGTAATAGTTGTAAGACAAAGTTGGAGAAATGTATGTATCTCGTGCTGAATGTAAAAGCTTTGGGCAAGGAAGTACACATTGGCATTGTGTCAACACATAAGTGCCTATCGACTGATCTGGTTGTGCCAGTTGGTGATGTCTTTCTTATCTTTGCGTTTATTTCCATTTCAATTCACGTTCTTCTGACTGACATCTGAATGCATGACATAAGACTTACCCTTGTTAGGTACCTTATGTCCCAGCTCTCTCAATCTTTAATGTTTTCTGCTCAGATGTGTGTCTGAATATTGTTTTTATTGGCTAAACCAGTGTAGTGGATGATTATTGCCTGCTCTCTAATGTGCAAGTTGATAGAATCAGTATTCAGATGTTTTTGTTAAGATTTAATTGAAAGAGGATAGGAACATTGGGAGGTGTAAAGCCTGTCGCTGCCTCTTCATAACCTGCCCTTCCAATACAAACCTTTTCAAGACCCCTTGTGTTGCCTATGGTTTTTTCCAAGCAGGCCTGGAGTTAAATGACCTCTGGCCTGATCTATAGATGGAATCAGACGGTTTTCCATCCTTCATTCTCATCCCTCAGTGTTCCATCCCACCAATCAGTCTTTGAGATCCAAATTCTCTAGATGACTAGCCCAATTGAAGCTTACACATTGAACCTAAGTAAATCCTTTCTTGACTCCATTGCCCAATGGCCTCGATGTTCCCGGAGATTATCCATCTTTGCCTAGCTCCCTTCTTTACCCATCCTTGTCTTATGATGAAACCTTCCTTTCCTTTATCTCAAAGAACCAAAACTCAAACAATCAAACAAACAACCTTGAGCCTATAACTAGCCCAAATCACATTGAGAACTACACACGTATATCCTTTATAAATGTGAAGATCTCTCTGGACTCAGGAGGGTTAGATCCTATGTCTCAGTGGTTCTATGTTGAAATTTCTTTGGTCTCTCGTCAACCTCGGCCAAAACATGGGAACCCCAACACCTCTTGATAAGAAGAAGGTTCATTAAAATCATTTGCTGTCAAAGAAAAATTGCCTTCATTTTGTTTTGATCCCCTTGTTCCTGTTTTATTTTTTTCATTAGGCCTTACATCTTTCAAAAGTTGAACCGCCCATTTTGGCAATTGATGTTCACTGGTTTGAGCTTGTGAAAAATCACCATCATTAAAAAGAGGGTTGATGTAAACTGATGTCCGTTGATTAACTGCAGGTTCTAGGGGCGGAGAGTCATTGTCAGAAGAACTGCTGCTGCTAGGAGAGTTGGATGAATTGCTAGAAGACTTGGATAGCGCTGATGAAGAAGACGGACTGGATGAATCATTGTCAGATGAAGGAAATTCAAGTTCATACCAACTTGGTGAATTTGGTTGACTTTGTAAATTTCCATTTCTTTTATCAGTTTTTTTTTCTAACTTCTGAAGAAGACTTTCAACTTCTTCAGCACTCTTACTCTCATTTTCATCAAAAATCACATCTCTGCTTATAATAAATTTCCCATTTGACAAAAGTCGGTACCCTTTCTTCTCATCAGAATACCCGATCATTGTGCATTTCAAGTTTCGTGCATCAAGCTTAGTTCATTTTTCCTTTGGAACTAAGGCATAACAGACTGATCCAAAAAATTTGAGATGCTTAACTCGAGGTTTGAATCCAAACCATGCTTCATAAGGTGTGATTCCATCTAAAGAAGCTATGGGAGATCTGTTTCTCAAGTAGACAGCGGTATGAACTGCTTCAGCCCAATATGAAGGACTTAACTTTTTGAAAGTTAACATAGATTGCGTCATTCCTAACAAGGTACGATTCATTCTTTCTACTACCCCATTTTGCTATGGAGTGTAGAAATTGGTAAGATGTCGTTTTATGCCATTTTCCATGCAATACTTTTTGAATTCATTTGAAGTGAATTCTCCGCCGTTGTCAATTCGAAGAGTGCCAATCTTCTCCTTTACTTCATTTTCAATAAGCTTACGAAAAGTTTTGAACTTTTCAAATGCTTCTGACTTTTGCTTCAAGAAATATACCCATGTCATCCTGCTAAAATCGTCAATAAAAAGTAAGAAATATCTGCAACTTCCAAGTGTTGGAAATATGATGCAGAGTGTTGTCCTTGATGGCAACCTACTTGATAAAGTTGATGGAACCTGCTTGGTGAAGTTATCCTTGATGGAAATGATGTAAATCTGATGTATCTACAGATCCGTTTAGAAGTAGCAGAAGAAATAAATTCAGAAAGTGCTAGAATAATGTTGAACAAGGTATGTCACAAGGCATACACAGTTTTATTAAGGAGAAGTCGCGTATGTATGCAGAAATGAACGTGCCAAGTCGCATATGCCAATTTGCGCTCTATTTTTATAAAACCAGGGGGGCATTACCATGGTATTGGCCCAAAGTATTGAGCGCTTGATTGTCTATTTGATCTCGTCCAGGAATACCATCAATGGTTGAGTGGTTTTGACTCATGGTATTGATAAAGGCCAAATCTATTTAAGGAGAAGAAAATCATAGTGCAAGGTGGTGTGCAAGTGTCTGGGCATTAATGAATACTTCACTCTGAAGTATATCTGCATGGTTGAACTCTGTTCTTAATTGATAGATTTGAATCTATGATGCACCTATGAATATGATGAAGGTTCAAGATCTCTATATCTAGATATGATGAATCTCTAGGATGATCTGAAAAGAAGTGATGAAGACCTGGCACAAATCTGATGAAGAAATTGAAGAAATCTGGGTAAGTTCATAGATCTAATATGTTCTGCAAATTTTATCTTTTATAGATCTATACGCAGGTTCGTTTCATGAAAAGCGCGTGTATACGCGGATCTGATTCAATAAAAGCGCGTATGGGAAGTTAGGGTTTTCTGAAAAATGCACAGATGTATACGCAGGTTCGTTTCATGAAAAGCGGGTGTATACGTGGGTTTGATTAAATAAAAGTGTGTATGGTATCTGAACTAATGATTGCTCAAGGTTGAATATGTTTCTGCATATCTATTCTGAAGTCTGGTTTATCTCTGATATTCTGGTTATAGTGGTTTCACTGTTCTGTTTGAAGCATTGGGCGAAGTATATTTGTTGATAAGTGAAGGGTTGTGTTGAAGCTGTTTGATCCAGTTTGAAAATTGATGAAACGTGGTCGGCAGTAGTGCTGAGAGTTGAAGCCTTCAGTAAGGGGGTAGTAGCTCCCTTCCAGTGGTAGCTGGTAAATGAGAGCAGGGGGTAGTAGCTCCCTTCCAGGAGAGGTTGGTAAATGAGAGTAGGGGGTTGTAGCTCCCTTCCAGGAGAGGCTGGTAAACGAGAGAAGGTTGTAGCCTTATGCAGGTGGGTGCCTGCGTGCTGGTATGAGTCTGCGCTAGTACATGATTGTAAGAAGTTTTCTTTATATAATAAATATTGAAGACTGAGACGATGACAGTGGTGGTTTTCTCCCGAATTGGGTTTCCACCTTAAATCCTAGTGTTCATGTGTGTTTCTTATGTGTGGTGATTTATTATGTTCTTACTGCACCTGTTTACTGCTTACTAAACATCTGATGAATGAATGATGCAATGATCTAAGTTAAGAATTAAATTCATATTTAGATCTCTGATCATACGCGAGTTTACTTAAGGATATCCGCGTGTATACGCAAGTTGTGTTCATTAAAGTAGCGTATGGGTTTAAAAGAAAGAAAAAGTTAAAAAGTTTTCAGTCAGCACTAAATACTGATTCACCCCCACCTCTTAGTATTTTTCCCAACAATTGGTATCAGAGCAGGTCCTTCTGAAAAAGCTTAGCCGCTAGAAGGAAGATCAAGCAAGATGAGCAATAAATATGGAACAACATCTATCAAGCCTCCGCTCTTTAATGGAAGCAATTTAATCTTCTGGAAAATAAGGATGAGATCCTATCTTTAGTCTATGGGAGCAGATGTATGGGCCATTGTTGAATGAGGATATCAATATCCAGCTATAGTACCAACAGATTCGATTGAAAAGAAGAATTATGAAACAAATGCAAAGGCAGTCAATGCTATAACAGGAAGTCTAACTGATTCTGAATTTGTTAAAGTTATGCAGCTGAATACAGCAAAAGAGATATGGGACAAAATCATTCTAAGTTATGAAGGTGATGCAAAGGTAAAAAGTGCAAAACTTCAAACTCTCAGAATTGAATATGAAAATTTAAGAATGCATAATGATGAGAATATTTCTAGTTTCTTTCTACGTGTTGATGATGTTGTAAATCGTATGAGAAATCTGGGAGAAACAATAACCGAATCTACTTTGGTTGAGAAAATTTTAAGATCGCTAACAGCAAAATTTGAGTCAAAAGTTTCTGCTCTTGAAGAAAAACAGGATCTTCAAAATCTTACTGTGGTACAACTTCATGGCATACTAACCGCATATGAAATGAGAAGAGTAGGATCATCTGAAGTCAAATAGGCTATCTTCAGAGCTTCTACAAAAGGGAAAGAAGTCCAAGAAGCAGAAGGATCAGGATATATCTCAGAAGAAGACGAGGCAAATTTTGTAAAGAAACTCCAACTTGGCACAGGACAGTTCAGAGGTAAGCTTCCTTTCAAATGTTTTGAGTGTGGAAGAGTTGGTCATTATGCTGCTAAGTGTCCTCATAAAGAAACACCTGCAAAAGGGAAGGAAGTAGCAAGAAGGAATAAGAATCGGTTTAACACTAGAAAAATTTACTATACTCATGAAGATAGTGATGGGTTATCTGATAGTGAGGAAGAATGTGAACAAGATCTTAGACTTCTCATGGCATTTGAATCTAGAGAAGAAAAGGATACTTTTGTGGATGCTCTAGAGGACAATGATTTTCTTGAATAAAACAATCAACTCAAAATACACTTATAAGAAAGTAAAATACTCCTAGAAGAAAGGAAAATAACCATAGAGACTCTGGAAAAGCAGGTTGAAGAAGCAAAGAAACACATTGAGAAATTAGAATGTGAAGTGGTAAGTCTAAGAAAAGATTTTGAGAAAGTAAAGACTCTGAATCTTAGATTTGCTAAAGGATCTGAAACCTTAGATGATATTATCAAGGTACAACGTTCTCCTCTTATAAAGGCAGGTCTTGGATATACCGGAGAGTCTTCTCAGGCTTCAGCACCAAATTATCTAAAAGAAGCTACAGCTGGTTTACAAAATTCTGCCACTCAGCAAGGGAATAAAGAATCATTACAGGTAAAGCATGATCATCTCAATTTGAAGAACACTAACAGGAATATCTCTCAAAGAAACACCAATCAACAGGTAAATCCAAGTAGAAGATTTCATGATCGCAGAAATTTCTTCTTCAATGGACAATGTTTCTCATGTCACAATTTTGGTCATAAAGCTATTCAATGTGTTGCATATAAAACCATCATGACTAGAGAAGCAAGAAAGAAAAGGATTGAATTTGAGAAGAATACCTATAACAACTTTTCTCCTCTTCTAAATGAAGTTGAATGTGCTTATTGCAATAACTTTGGCCATGAAGAATCTGAATGCAGGAGAAAAGTTCAGCCAAAAGAGCATGTTCCTTCAAGCTCCAAAGTATGGAAAAAGAAGGAATTGCAGGTTGAAAATTGTGGCATAGTGTTATTTGCAGAAGGTGAAGAAAATCAATGGTACATTGATAGCGGATGCTCAAGACACATGACAGGTGACAAAAACAAACTTCTTACATATAATGCTCTAGAAAAGGAAAAGAAGGTTACATTTGGAAATGATACTCCTGCAGTAATTAAGGGAAAAGGGTATGTGTTTCTAAAAGAAAAGGTGAAAGCTAATGATGTCATGTATGTGGATGGATTAAGGCATAACCTGTTAAGTGTAAGTCAAATGTGTGATCAAGGAACTGAAGTTGTCTTTAGTTCAAAAGAATGTGTGGTTCGTGATCTTGATACAGGTAAAACAATTATAAAAGGAAAAATAACTCCAAGCAACCTATATGTATTGAAGAACTGCAAAGAACAATGTTACTTGAGTAAATCTTCAGAAAACTGGCTATGGCATAGAAGGTTGGGGCATCTGAGCTTCTCTCAGATCAACAAATCAAGCAGACTTAAAGCTGTCCGTGATCTTCCCAATATTACTCCACCCGAAAATATCATATGCAAATCTTGCCAATTTGGTAAGCAAACCAGAGTACAGTTTAATGCCAAGGAAGGATCATAAAGTAAGCCTCTTGAACTTATTCATACTGACATATGTGGACCTGTGAGGAAAATTTCACCACGTGGCGAACAATACTATATCATATTTATTGATGATTTCTCTAGAATGTGTTGGATTGGGTTGCTTAAACACAAAGATGAAGCATTTGAGAAATTTCAGACCTTCAAAGCACTAGTTGAAAATGAATTAGATCTGAAAATCAAGTGTCTTAGATTTGATCGAGGAGGAGAATATACATCAAATGAATTCATTGAATTTTGTGAACAACATGGCTTAAAAAGACAATTTTCTGTAGTTGGCACTCCACAACAAAATGGCGTAGCAAAAAGAATGAACAGAACAGTTCAACAAATGGCTAGAGCTATGCTTGATGACTCCGGAACACCTGAAACTTTTTGGGGAGAAGCAACACATACAGCGGTAAATATTCTTAACAAGGCACATGTTCGAGTAAATAGTGATAAAAATCCATATGAACTCTGGTATGGTAATCCTCCCACTGTGAAGCATTTTAGAGTTTTTGGAAGCAGATGTTTTATCAAAAATAATGATGAAAAACTTGGCAAGTTTGAATCCAGAGCAGATGAAGGAATACTTCTTGGCTACTCCTCTAGGAGTAGAGCATATAAATGTTACAATAAAAGACTTCGGAAGATTGTTGAATGTATTGATGTTGTTATTGATGAGTCTCCTGCAGTCCCAAAAGAAGAAAAACAAACAACAAATGAAGATGATGGTGACATATATCCTCCTACATCAAATAGCACTGATATAGACAGTGAACCCAATGAAGAACCTGAATATGAGTTATCTGAAAAAGCTCCATCCAGATATGTTCAAAAGAATCATCTAGAATCTCAAATTTTGGGAGATAAGGGATCAGGTGTACAAACAAGAAGGACTCTTGTGGGCTCTTCTAGCTATCTGGCATTTCTATCCACCATTGAACCACACAATGTCAATCAAGCTAGCAAAGATGAATGTTGGATTCAAGCCATGAATGAAGAGCTTGATCAAATCGAAAAGAATCACACTTGGGAATTAGTACCAAGACCTCATGACAAAAATGTCATTGGAACTAAATGGATATTCAAAAACAAGTTAAATGAGAATGGGGATGTTATAAGAAATAAAGCTAGACTTGTTTGCAAGGGGTATGCTCAACAAGAAGGTATAGACTTTGAAGAAACTTTTGCTCCCGTAGCTAGACTTGAAGCCATAAGAATGTTTCTTGCTTTTTCAAGCTTCCAACAAATCAAAGTTTATCAAATGGATGTTAAATCTGCGTTTCTCAATGGTGATCTAGAAGAAGAAGTTTATATAGAACAACCAGAAGGATTCATTTTGGGAAATGATGAAAAACTTGTTTTCAGACTTAAAAAGGCTCTATATGGTCTCAAACAAGCTCCAAGGGCATGGTATTATCGTCTTGACAAATATCTTCATCAACAAGGATTTTCAAAGGGGTCTGCTGATAGAAATTTATACACAAAAACTGAAAATGATAAACTATTGATTGTGGTTGTATATGTTGATGATATCATTTTTTGAAGCAATGAAGAATCTATGAGTCATAAATTTGCTTCTGCTATGCAACAAGAATTTGAAATGTCTTTACTTGGGGAACTAAAATTCTTTCTTGGCTTGCAAGTGCATCAAACTATAGATGGCATATTCTTATCACAGGCAAAATACCTTAAGAAAATTCTGAAGAAGTATGGCATGGAAGAGTGCAAACCTGTAAGTACACCAATGATAACCGGATGTAATCTCAGTTCTCATGATGATTCTCCCACGGTGAATCAACCAGAATACATATCTATGATAGGAAGTCTACTTTATCTCACTGGGACTAGACCAGACATTATGCATGTTTTTGGGATTGTTGGACGATTCCAAGCTAATCCAAAAGAGTCTCACCTTCAGGCTGTCAAAAGAATATTCAAATATCTACAAGGAACTTAAGACTTTGGACTATGGTATCCAAAGAATGTTGATCTTACTCTTCATGCTTACACTGATGCAGATTGGGCTGGAAATGTTGATGATCGGAAAAGCACTAGTGGTGGTGCATTCTATATGGGGCCCCGGTTAGTATCTTGGTTCAACAAGAAGCAAAACTCTATTGCCTTATCTATAGCAGAAGCAGAATATGTGGCTGCCGCATCATGTTGCACTCAACTTATTTGGATGATGCAAACCTTACAAGACTTTCAAATCAAATGTTCACCTCCTATCTCCATTATGTGTGATAATACAAGTGCCATCAGTATCTCGAAGAATCATGTTATGCACTCCAAGACCAAGAACATTCCCATCAAGTATCACTTCTTACGTGAACAAGTGCTTGAACAAAAGGTGAAGTTGGAGTATGTTCCCTCCAAAGAACAAGTTGTTGATATACTGACCAAACCTCTACCCAGGGAAGCATTTGAATATCTCAGACAGAAGCTGGGAGTAGTCTTTGACATGCAGAGAATCAAAACTATTTAAATTCAGAAGATTAAATTGGATACATGGTTTTCCTAAAAGACAGTCACGTATATACGTGAGTTTATACAAAGAAAACTGCGTATGGTTAGTTGCTGACAAATTTTACTTGGGGTCAGCATTCTTCAGCACATTTGCAGTGTTGTTTGGTATCTCTGATGTTGTATGGTATCTTTGATGATGTTTCAGCTCTTATATTTCTATTTCATTCTCTGATATTGGGTAAAGATGCCTTGAGGATTGGCTGTTGAAATTGTTCAGGTTGCACAAGCTAAGGAGGAGTTTTGGTCATGTGGAAAGGATGCATTGGCTGCACAGTTTCAGGGGGAGCATTAGCCTTGCTGAATGTAATGCATTGTTGGCATTATGATGATTCTGAATTATGATCTCTCTTGAGGTCTTTTTGATATTAATTATAAAAAGTCATATGTGTAATTTGATGAAAAGGCTATGACCTATGATGTAAATTGTAATATTCAGTCATGTAAAGGGCTCAGTCAAATTTGTAAACCCACTTGGTTGGGTACATGAGTCATATATGTAAATCCACCTGGTTGGATCTTTGATGTAAGTATGAGTCCTTGGTTATAGATTCATGTACTTCATTGAAAAATATGTTTGAAGATTCAGCATGAACTCAAGGGGAGCATGGTAACTTCAGTGCACATCAGATCTACAGAGCTCTTCTTTCTACATAGGAATAAAAACCTTTTCCCTTGATGTCAAAGGGGGAGAGTAGTATCATGGTGTTTATCATGGTGTTTGATTTGTTTATCATGGTGTTTTGAATAGGGGGAGAATATCATGGTGCTTGCATAATGATTATAATCAATATATCTATCTGTTGCGATGATCAAACACCATCATGGTTCCCATCAAGTCCAAAGGGGGAGATTGTTGGAAATATGATGCAGAGTGTTGTCCTTGATGGAAACCTACTTGATAAAGTTGATGGAAACCTATTTGATGAAGTTGTTCTTGATGGAAACCTACTTGATGAGTTAAGGGGGAGATTGTTGACAATGTGATACAATGTATTGACTTTGATGGAACCTGCTTGATGAAGTTGTCCTTGATGGAAATGATGTAAATCTGATGTATCTACAGATCCGTTCAGAAGTAGAAGAATTAATAATTTTAGAAAGTGCTAGAATAATGTTGAACAAGGTATGTCACAAGGAATACGCGGTTTTATTAAGGAGAAGTCGCGTATGTACGCGGAAATGAACGTGCCAAGCCGCGTATGCCAATTTGCGCTCTATTTTTATAAAATGAGGGGGCATTACCATGGTATTGGCCCAAAGTATTGAGCTCTTGATTATCTATTTGATCTCGTCCAGGAATATCATCAGTGGTTGAGTGGTTTTGACTCATGGTATTGATAAAGGCCAAATCTATTTAAGGAGAAGAAAATCATAGTGCAAGGTGGCATGCAAGTGTCTGGGCATTAATGAATACTTCACTTTGAAGTATATCTGCATGGTTGAACTCTGTTCTTAATTGATAGATCTGAATCTATGATGCACCTATGAATATGATGAAGGTTCAAGATCTCTAGATCTAGAAATGATGAATCTCTAGGATGATCTGAAAAGAAGTGATGAAGACCTGGCGCAAATCTGATGAAGAAATTGAAAAATCTGGGTAAGTTCATAGATCTGACCTGTTCTGCAAATTTTATCTTTTATAGATATATACTCAGGTTCGTTTCATGAAAAGTGCGTGTATACGCGGATCTAATTAAATAAAAGTGCGTATGGGAAGTTAGGGTTTTCTGAGAAATGCACAGATGTATACGCAGGTTCGTTTCATGAAAAGCGCGTGTATACGCGGTTCTGATTAAATAAAAGCGCGTATGGTATCTGAACTTATGATTGCTCAAGGTTGAATGTGTTTCTTCATATCTATTCTGAAGTTTGGGTTATCTCTGATATTCTGGTTATAGTGGTTTCACTGTTCTGTTTGAAGCATTGGGCGAAGTATATTTGTTGATAAGTGAAGGGTTGTATTGAAGCTATTTGATCCAGTTTGAAAATTGATGAAACGTGGTCTGCAGTGGTGCTGAGGGTCGAAGCCTTCAGTGAGGGGGTAGTAGCTCCCTTCCAGTGGTAGCTGGTAAACGAGAGTAGGGGGTAGTAGCTCCCTTCCAGGAGAGGCTGGTAAACAAGAGCAGGGGGTTGTAGCTCCCTTCCAGGAGAGGCTGGTAAACGAGAGAAGGTTGTAGTCTTCTGCAGGTGGGTGCCTGCGTGCTGGTATGAGTCTGTGCCAGTACATGATTGTAAGAAGTTTTATTTATGTAATCAATATTGAAGACTGAGACGACGGCAGCGTTGGTTTTCTCCCGAATTGGGTTTCCACCTTAAATCCTGGTGTTCATGTGTGTTGCTTATGTGTGGTGATTTATTCTGTTCTTACTGCACCTGTTTACTACTTACTAAAAATATGATGAATGAATGATGCAATGATCTAAGTTAAGAATTAAATGCATATTTAGATCTCTGAGCATACGCGAGTTTACTTTAGGAGATCCGCGTGTATACGCGAGTTGTGTTCATTAAAGTAGTGTATGGGTTTAAAAGCTAGAAAAAGTTAAAAGTTTTCGCTCAAAGACTAACACAAACATTCACCCCCCCCCCCCCCCCCCCTCTCAGTATTTTTCCCAACAAACCAAAC